>CAUYSK010023550.1:0-21337 GCA_963575035.1 Avahi laniger | reverse complement strand
GCACCACGCAATAGGATGGACATATTTGAAACCTGGACTGAGGTGGGGAGAGGGGGCAAGGGCAACACACGTAACCTAAGCATCTGTACCCCCATATTATGCTGAAATAAAAAAAAATAATAATACTTTGTAGCTAAATTTCCTGACGGTTTAACAAACAAGGTGCAAAGCGGTAAGAGCAGGAAGAAAGTGGGTAAAGATATGCCAATAGAAGTTGTAAACAGAGCATTAAAACTTCAGGAGTTACAACTATTGGAAGAATGGAAATAAGATGCATAAATTCTGTATTCTTTGATTAAAAGTAGTACGAAGAAAATTAATTCAATTTAAACAAATATTGATAGTAAAACAATAAGATAAGTAATAACAAAAAAGCACAGTAAATAAAAAACAAAATTAGATCACTTCACAATAGATGGTTGATACTACCAACAGTTTAAGAAGTGACAAAATGTGTACATTCAGATATTGCTGGTGGGAAGTAAATTGACAAAAATACTTTTAAAATTTTATAAAGGGGGAGAAAAAAACTTTTATAAACATACAAGGTATTATTCACAAGAAAGTTGTAGCAGTCCTAACAATTTATACAACTAATAACACTATGTTGAAATATTTAAAGCAAAATCTAATAGGAATATGAGAAATTGAAAAATCTACACTCATAATGTGGGACTTTTAGAAACTGGTAAGTCAAACAAATAACAAAAAAGTTTGATGTAATGGATTATTAGCACAAAACATCATGATGCTGGTTTCCTTTAAGGGCAATTTGACAGTATCTATTAGAATTTAAATTGTGGAAACATTTCAATCCAATTATTCTACTTCTTGGAGTACATCCAAGAGAAATACTGGTACAATGAAGCATTAGTCAAAGTGTAGTTAAATAAATATTAATTAAATACTTTGGAGTAGTATATATCATTGCAAAGCATGAAGATCGATACAACATGGAATCATCTTAAAACTATTATTGAATAAAACAAGCAATTTCAGAACAATACAAACAGTAATATCATTCATAAAAACCATGTGGTAATTAGGAAAAAAGAAGAGATCCTTGGCTTGTTTAGAAAGGGAGCACTGGGACTGAGATAAACGTGGGATAGGGGAAGAAAGAAGTATCTTCAATAATTGGATCTCTGTCTAGCTCAACAGTCCAAGGTTTTAGAAAAAAAAAAACCATGTAAGTGGGAATGACAAAGCTGAATTGAAATGTCAGTCATCTTAATATGGAGAACGGCATTATGGCTCTTCAATGCAGCTCTCTAAAGTGTGACTAATTATAAACCACGTGACAGTGCCAAGAAATAGCTCCAGGTATCTGGTCATAGCTGCTCCTCAGAAATGGCACAGGTGATTGCAGCCATAGCTCAGAATAATTATGTACCTCCAAATGAAGCCCCAAAGCTAATTAGATCTGTGTGGTTGTAATAACTACATACAAATAACGAAGAGAATTAATGAAACCCCTGAGATCTTAGTGAATGTCTCAGCCAGCATAATGATGTGTGAATACATAAACACACCTAAGTGTCTCAATCTTACTGGATTTTCTCCCATTGGAATTATCCATAGGATGTTAAACCTGTGCATGTCTGGTGCTCAGGTATTTTTGGTCTTATATTACAAATGGTCCTAAATCCTGCATAAATAAGCCCTGCCATACAGAGATGATTCCTGGAGTTTGTCATTATATTTGACCGGCAGGTAGCATTCAGTCTTTGTTCTTGATACAAAAATGTCTTTTGCATCTGTAGTGGAAGATAATACTTGCTTATTTGAAGTGGATTCTTACTTATGGATTACTTACTCATTGCCATTCATTGCTAGATGTTATAACATAAATTATTTCATTTAACATAGTGATATGTAAGGTAAATAATGTTATTACCGTATCACAATTTTAAAAATAAGGAAAATGAGGCTCCGAAGGATTAGGTAACTTTTCCAAGATCACCCGGATAGTATGTAGGAGACCTGAAATTTATTCCCAGAACTTTGGGGTGAAATTTTATTTTATTGTCATTATGGCACTGTATGTCATGCCTCACATACCATAGTGGGTTGGCACTCATATCGTGTTTTGAATTCATTTGAGTATTTTATGTATTTTTTTCATACAAAAATATAAGATTTATTCCAGATTTGTGTTTTTTAAACCTCTGACACAATCCTGGGACTAATTAATAAAATCAGAGATTTAGCATTCTTTCACTATATCAAGTTAATTCATGTGATAAATTGATCAAATCACATTGAATTAATTGTCACTGCATAAAGGTTGACTAAGAATGGAAGACCACTAGTTACTCATCTGTATATCTTGTCAGAAGATATTTTAAATGTTATGATTTTTAAAAAGTAGCGAACATTCCATTTGACCATTCAGGGGACTTACACATGGTCAATTCAGTTCCTCTAGAAAACAATCACATACTTTCTTCCTCAAATGGCAGGCTTCTAATATTTGATAGTACTTTGAAAGTGTTATTTGATATTTGATAGTAGTTTTGGGTTTTTTGTTTTTGTTTTTTCTTTGAGACAGGGTCTCACTCTGTTGCCTGGGCTTGAGTGCAGTGGAGTCATGATAGCTCACTGGAACCCTAAATTTCTGGGCTCGAGTGGTTCTCCTGCCTCAGCCTCCTGAGTAGCTGGAACTACAGGCACAGGCCACTAAGGGAAGCTAATTTTTTTCTTTTTCCTTTTGTTTTTTTGGTAGAGAAGGGGTCTTGCTCTTGCTCAGGCTGTTCTCCAACTCCTCAAGGGATTATAGGTGTGAGCCACCAAGCCTGCCTCTTTCCTCTTCACTTTTCACCTTTCTGAGCCTTTATGGTATCACAATCTTACTTGTAAACAGAGTATAAAGAACATTTATTTTTTAAATCCAACATGAGCACTGTTTGTCTTTTGACAGACAGCTTGAATTTATTATGATTGCTGATTTATTTGGATTTTCACCATTGTATTTTGTTCTTTCTATTTACTTTGCTTTTCAATCTACTCTCATTGATTTCTATTTTTTGGCTTCTTTTGCATTAAATTAATTTTTAAAATCCTTATATTTTTGATACTAGTTTGAAAATTATATATTTAATTTCTATCCTCTAACACATCCCTAAATTTTTAACATACTACACAGAATTTCACAAATATCTTTGGCCTTCTCTCAAAACCAGAACTTTAGAATTCTTTAACTTTATGGTAGACAGAATTCTAAAGATCATCCCAAAGAGTCCTATCCCCTGATATTTCAATCAAACACTAATCTGGGTATTGCTGTGAACAGATTTTGCAGATGCGATTCAAGTCCCAAGTCAGCTGACCTTAAAACATGAGATTTTCTGTAAAAGCCTGACCTAATCAGGTCAACTCTTTAAAACCAGAGCATGCTCTTTGGTAGCCGAGAAAGGAACCAGAGAGATAGGAAGTCCAGGAAGGAATTGGTGTGTTGCTGGAATGGCAGGGGTCGTGTGATCTGGAATACAGGTGGCCTCTGTAAGCTGATAGCCAGGAAGGAAATGGAGACCTCTGCCCTACAACAGGCTGGATTCTGCCAACAGCCTAACTGGATTTTGCCAACAACCTGAATGAGCATTGAAATGGACTATATCTCAGAGCCTCCAGATAAGAGCCCAGCCAGGCTGACACCTTGATTTCAGCCTTGTGAGAACCTGAGCAGAGAAACCAGCTGAGCCAACCAAGACTTCTGACCAAGAGAAATGTGAAATTATAAATCAGTATTGTTTTCACCTGCTAGGTTTGTAGTAATTTGTTATGCAGCAATAGAAAACTAATTCATTCTCCTCTAAAGCCACTTCCCATTTTACATGCTATTGTTTAGTATTTTCATTTCACCATTTAAAAAAATTAATACACTTTATTTTTTCAGAACAATTTTAGATTCTAGCAAAAGTGAGCAGGAAGCACAGAGAGTCCCCATACACCCCATCCACACACATGTGCAACCTCCCCCTCTATTGGCATCCTGCACCGCAGTGGTACATGTCCCCAGGCTGATCATTACATTTCCAGTATGATAATTCCAATATTCCAGCCGTATATGACTGGATGCTGATGCTGGGTCTGATGCTGATCAGAGTCTTCAAATTGTGTTTTATGTCTTTTATTACACTATGTAATTTTTTTAAGCATACCTGATGTACTGGATAAAAGTAACTGCAGTAAACAGGTTTAGTAATGTAGTGGTACAGTGTGGCGGGTGGGGAAGTGTTCTGTAGATTTACGGTTAGGTCTCAGTGTTTGGTGAGCCTGTGCACCTGGATTGGGAATCTCTCCAGTGCTTCTTAGACCCCGCCCCCATGGACAGGATGGCTGGAGGGGGCTGGAGTTGTGTGTTCCATTCTCCCAGGTAGGTTAGGCTCTGATATAACCCAAGCAGGTTAGACTTTGGTAAAATACTTTCTCCTGAGGGCAGGCCTTGTTAGGAAAAACAGAATTATCTGACATATTTCAAAAAAATAGCTATTTTTCCCCTCCCCCTGTTGGAAGTGGGAGGGGATTTTTCTTTGATATTCACTTGGAGGATCTGGTAGAGTTTCATGGAGGTAAAACTCAGACAACCGTGAGGACTCCCCTCCAACTGGGACCCCTGAAGTTTTCCTCTCTCAGACTTGTCCACACTGAGCCTCCAGCAACTCATCAGTTACACTTCAGGTCCCCTGTCCTCCAGTACTGGTCCCTGCAGTGGTTTCTGCTCATCTGCCTTTCTCTCCAATTTTGGGGGGCAGTGGTTTGCCCTGTGATCTCACTTTTTTGACAAATCTAAGGAAGAGTTGTTGATTTTTTAAGTTTGCTCAGCATTTTACTTGCTACAAGCGAGTGGTGACTTACAAGCTTCTGACATGCCAGACTGGAGACTGGAAGTCTCATTTGGCATTAATTTCCCCCAAATTAATCAGTGTTATTATCATTATTATGTACTCAATGTTTATGTATAATTACCCATATATTTGCCTATATATTTACACACTACTGCTACTTGCGTATAAAGACCTTCCTTCTGGGGTTCATTTTCCTGCTGTCTTTACTTTTCTAGAAATTTCTTTAGTGATGTTCTGTTTGTGGTAAATATTGCCATTTTTTTGTTGTATCTATTCTCCTCATGCTAAATTACAGATTGACAAATGTCTCTAGATGATTGCAGTTCTGCTTCAGCTTATCTTGCTGGTCATTATTCATTATTTTCTCTCAAGCCTTTTAACTTGTAATTTATCACTTTATTATTTCAGTGTCTTCTGGCTTCTATTGTTACTGATGTAGAGTTTGCTTTTAGTCTAATTGTCATGCCTTTGTAGGTAATTATATATCATTATTGGCAAACTTAAGGGTTTTTTCTTTGTCTTGGCATTGTTTCAGTTTTACTATACTAATATATCTCTTTATTTAATCTAATTGTTATTATTTGTGCTTTTTCAACCATTCTCTATTTCCAAAACTGCCTCTACTCTTATTCTTTTCTAAGTTTTCTCTTCTGGAACCCACATTGAATGTGAAAATGGGCCCTTTCATTCAATTTTCTATATTAATGTCTCTTTCACTTATTCAGTTATTTTTGCTTCTAAAAATAACTTGTTTTCTCAAAAACACCTTTACATCTATTTTCAGATTACAATTTTCTTCTTTTCAGCTGTATCTAATCTTCTACCTAACTGTATCTTGAGTTTTAATTGACAATGTTTTACATTTCTAGCAGTTCTTTTTCATTCTTTTATAAAATTTGTTTTTTAAAATATAGTATCTTGATCCATTCTCTGATTTATAATATTATATTTTATTTCTTTAATCATTTTAAGTGTAATTATTTTTATTCTGTTTTAGATAATTCTACCATCTGACATCTTAGGGATTAATTGTACATTTTTATTTGTGCTAACTCTTGCTCATGGTGGCTCATTTCTTCTTGTGTGTGGCAATTTGAGGCTGTGCATTCCCCTTTGCTGTGGCTTTATCAATGTGATATTTTGGGACTTGTAGTAAAGGTGTGTCTATTCAGATAGGATTAGCATTTGCTCTCTTAGGCAATGTTTGGTTATTTATTGCTGATAAACATGGTTTTAAAGAGTCATTTTATTTATTCTTCATAATTTTATGGATCAGGGAGTTGAGAAGGACTCATCTAGGTTTGGCTATGATCCATGTGGCATCACTTGGGGCAGCTGTGACTGCAGAATCCACTTCCCAGACAGGATCTCCACTCTCATGCCTGTGCTGGGCTAGTCGTTGATGGGGAGATATCTGCAGGGAGCTCAATTGTAGCTGTCACTGACATTGTAGGCAACCACACAAGTGAGAATTGAGAAGCCTCAGCCATTTCACAGCATGACAACTGTGTCCCCAAAGAGATGGCCAAGGATGAATGTTCTAAGAATCCCAAAGGAAAGTTACAAGGATTCCTGTGACCTAGCCTCAGAAATCCCAGAATATCACTTCTCCTTCTCAAGCAAGTCATTAAGTTCTCCTTAAATCCAAGTGGAGGGTAATTAGATGCCTCCTTCAATGGGAGTAGTAGAACAAAATTTGTAGTCTTTATTCTATCAACAGATATGTCTTTAATATGTCACTTTATAATATCAATATATTATAGTACTATTCCTATATTATTGCAAATGCATGACTACGTTATGATAATTCAAAGTTTAGGGATTTAAACTAAACAAGAAATGTAAATTCAAATTCCAAACATTCATCAGGATAGACCAATTATAATTAATTCTTAGGAAAGGAGATTTATGGGTTTTTTTCTCTTTCTCAGAGAGTAGGCTAAGACAAAAGATTTTCCTTCTCACCTCCCCTTGCTAGGAAGATGATATTTAAAGACTGCCATTTCACTGAGGTTGCAGGCAAGGATTCCTGCATTAGGAGTAGACATGTGGGAAGCGGGCATGGGAATCACAGTCTCAACTCTCCAACTTACACAGGCCCAAACAGTTACCTTCAATGTCTTCACAGCTATTAAAACTCAGGTCCTTAGTAATAGGGTTTGACAAATGTCTCTAGACAGTTGCAGTTCTGTTTCAGGTTAGTTCACGATTATCAAGTCTCACATCACTTTTGGTGGGTGGGGAGTTCCTTGATTACATGTAAGCTTGCTTTGCATTCTGAGCATTTTTAATATATCTAAGCTAGCAGTTTATCCAAATATTTTGTTGAGAATGTTTTAAGATATTTCATGTTCACAGATTGATTAAGTTGGAAATATGCCTTCATTTTACTTATTTTTTGCATTCTCACGATTAAACCTACTCATTAATATTTTGTTAAATGGAATAACTTCTCAATTTCCTTCTACTTATGGATTACTCTGTTGCTCTCACATGGCTGGCATAGTACAAACAATTGACCCTTTGTTAACATATTTCAATAGACACCTTATTAATATATTATTGTAAAATATATCTATTTTGTTAGGATTGTACAATACTTAAAATTCAATTAATGGCCCAAAGTGGATTTATTTCTCATGTGGCTCTCAGGATTAAACTCTATATGCAGCTTCCATTTACGGCTCCTCTATAAATTATATTAACCAGATTAGATGCTGTTACATTGTTCTGACAAAATAATCTTGGAAAGTCAGTGTGGTCTAACACAGCATAGATTTATTTCTCACTTCCAGTATATTTTCAGTATATACTCTGTTCACATTCACTCAAAACCCAGGCTGGTGGGAAGAACCACTACATTACAGTTGTGTCATGTAAAATGCATCACGATGGAAAAGGAAGACTCAGTTGCCCACTGACAATTTAATTAAATCCTGAAAAGAGATAGAACATTTTCTCTCATAGCACATTGGCAGGTACTGTTCACAGTCTTACCTAACTGCAAAGGGGCTGGTGAGTATGGTCTCTAATACGCCTGGAAAACAGAGACAAACTGGATAGTGCTAAACAAAAGCATAGTCAGTTACTTTGACAATTCTGATTCTCATCAGGTTCTCAAAACATTATGGCTGTGTCACTCAACATTCTGAGTAGATCAAATGACAAACGTGAGTGCTAGCCATGTACTAATCTGAGTCATTCGTCCCTTGATATCCGTGGCTTTAGGATAATGGACATTAATATTCTCAAATCATGCTTAATGTGACATGATTAGAAACATTTGGGGAAGTATAAGCATTAGACAAAAGTAGTAGCTACATTTTGATTTTTACTAGGCTGAATATTGAAATAAATGTATTAATTATGAGATCATTTAATTTATTCTGATATCCACTGGGTTTTATTTCAATAGGCACCATTCCAAGAAAGATGGAGACTGAAAACAGCACAACAGTGACAGAGTTCATTATTCTGGGGTTGACAGAGGATCCTACTCTTTGTGCAGTCTTCTTTGTGGTCTTTCTAGGAATCTACGTTGTTACCATATTGGGCAATATCAGCATCATCATGTTAATCCGAAGAAGCCCTCAGCTCCACACCCCTATGTACTTCTTCCTCAGCCATTTGGCCTTTGTGGACATCGGCTATTCCACATCAGTCACACCTATCATGATTGTGAGTTTCCTGAGGGAGAAAACTGCTATCCCTGTTCCTGGTTGCATAGCCCAGCTTGGCTCTGACGTTGTCTTTGGGACGGCCGAGGGCTTCCTGCTGGCCGCCATGGCCTACGATCGCTATGTGGCCATCTGCTCCCCACTTCTCTACTCCACACACATGTCTCCCAGGCTCTGCATCCTCTTGTTGGTTGCTGCCTATGTCGGTGGATGTGTGAACTCTTCATCGTGTACTGGCTGTTTATTGACCTTGACTTTCTGTGGACCAAAAAAATCAACCATTTCTTCTGTGACCTCCCACCACTAGTGAAGTTTTCTTGCACCCATATTTATATTGCTGAAATATCTTCTGCCATCTCAGCTGGATCAGTCATTGTAATCACACTGTTTATCATAATTGTTTCATATCTGTATATCCTCCACTCGATCCTGAGGATGCGCTCTACCCAGGGAAAGCACAAGGCCTTCTCCACTTGCACCTCCCACCTCACAGCGGTCACTCTGTTTTATGGGACGGTTACATTTGTTTATGTTATACCAAAGTCAAGCCACTCAGATGATCATCTTAAAGTGGTGTCTGTGTTCTACACAGTAATAATCCCCATGCTGAACCCTCTGATCTACAGTCTGAGGAACAAGGAGGTGAAAGAGGTCATGAGAAAATTGATGGCGAGAACACATTCCTCATTTGAAAGAAATCCAATGTGAGTCCAGAAATTCTAAAACAATAGTTTTGGGAACATATGTTGTGGATGTTTATGTTTTCCTTTAGCCTTGTTTGATGGAACTATTGTAAATATACAATGCCAATATGTTGATTCATGTCCACTTAATAATTCTATAGAGTCACAAAATAAAATATATCATTTTCATGAGAATCTGGGTTCAAATTAAATGTGTATATTTTAGGGTTATGATACCTGGAGTACATAGTTCCCCTTTTTCTCCCCTCTGCTCATTATTTAGGGAGTCTATGATTAGAAAGTGTGTTTTTTTCCTTCAGTTAAGTAGTATATCTTTTTTAAATGTCATGTTTCAACTTAGCAGCTTGGAAAGAATCATATATTCAATGGACATGCAATTGATGATAGTCTTGACATCCCAGATCACTTTTCTGGAAGACCTGGGCTCTTTTACACAGGATTATCCTAATCTTTGAAAATAGTGATGCTGACATCTTGGGAAAGTTTTATTCCCATCTGATCTAAACTAGACCAAAAGAATTTGTTTCACAATTTTGCCACCAGGAGACTCAATCCAGGTAACACAGAAGGAACTCTGAGGGTTTATCAGACAAGCTTTTGAGTAGTAGGGAAGTCTCCCAAGGCGGGGCTGGTGGGGAGAGGGCTGGACACAGTGGAGCTTGCTTTGAGCAAGCCAGCTGGTATTTCCACGGCATAAAATTGTTGACTGAGACACCCAGGCTGACGCAGGCTGGAATACAGCTGCCATTCTTCTTTGTAATATCTCTCAAGAAGGTGTTCACTGCCACTAATTCTTTCACTTCTTTATTTTCGGTACCCAATTCAATGTTCATGGCATGTAAATTAGGGAAAACATAACTCTTTGCAAACAGTCAGGGATACAAAGACAATCTAAGGAAGGAAATAGTTTAAAGAATTCCTAAACACTCATCACTCTGGTGGATGAAATTATTTATCTATGGTTTTTGAAAGAATAACACACTAGAATTCAGGAGTAGACACCAGTTTTTATAATGAAATAATCAGACAATGTTCACTCTCATCACTTCGGTCCTCTTATGTTGAGCATTTTAATAAATATATTTATCAGCCATTTTTATATTCTGTTTTGTGTAATGTCTCATGTTTTTGCCAATTTTATTCTTAGATTGTACTTTTCTCATTGATTTGTTCTTATTATAATCTGTCCCCAGTCCTTTGTCAGATTTGTATGTTTTAAAGGTATACTACCATTCCCATTCTGAAGTATGCCTTGTCACTCTCTTAATTGTAGGTTTTGATGAACAAAAGTTTTTAATTTTAATGAGATCTAGTTTAACAATCTTTGATTTAATGTTTAATGTTGTGGTGACAACTTCAAAAAATCTTTGCCTAATCATAGGTCACAATGATATTCTCCCCTGTTTTCTTCTAGAGCTTTTATGCTTTGAAATTCAGGGCTGGGCTGAAAGTTTATGGGTTTTTTTTTTTTTTTTTTAAACCTACTAATTCAACAGAGACAAGGCCCACAAATCTACTTACTGTGAGAATGTATGGGACTATGCTGTTTCTCTCTTTGTACCAGCTCTTCCTCTGCTGCTGATTTCTAGGTAAATTCCTTGGAAGCTATTATTGGCTGAAATGATTTGTTCTTGCATTTGGGTTTCTTCTAAACTTCTACCTGTCCAGGCAGTCTGCACTGTCATCCAAGCCCTGGCTGATTCCTCCTCATCCCTTCAGTTTCCAAGTCTGTGGCTGGCCAAAGTACTCACCTGCGCTCAGGTATACAAACTGCCACAGTTCTTTGCTCACCTATGTGGATATGAGCTCATCAAAGCATCCATGAATCAATCCTCTCAGTTCATTGCATATATCATTTGTGAAAATCATTGATTTTCATTTTGCCTAGATTTTTCTTGCTATGATGTGATCAAAGGTTTTTTTACATCATTGTATATCTTAATTCAGAGAGGCAAGTCCCACTTTGATTAATGTTCATACTTTAATTACTAAATCAACCTAGAATTCGTGGAATATATCTAACTTGTGTTGCTTTTTTATCCACTTTATTATCATTGATTTTTTTTTTACTAATGTTTTGTTTAGGATGTTTGCATCTATGTTCATGAGAAAGTTTTACCTGTCATTTTCCACTCTTGAAATGAAATTTTCAGGTTGGGCTATAAAAATATAAACATGACTTGGAAAGGGTTTCTTTGTTATCTTTTCTCAGAAGAACTTTTTACCAGATTGGTGATATTTATGTCCTAAATAATTGTATGAAATTAACATTGAAACCATTCGTGCCTTCCACTTTTGTGCAAAAGTCACTATAAGAGTCATTTTCTTTAATGGGTAAAGGAATATTTAGTTTTCAATGTCATTTTTGGTAAGGTGTTCTTAAAAATAGCTTATCAGTTCACTTCTATTTCAAAATTCTATCTTCTTAAATTTTTATTTTCAGTAAGATCGATAATGTCATCATTTCATTTGTGATGTTGTAATTTCTGTATTTTTCTTGTCTTATTAAAGTATTAGAAGTATGTCAATTTTATTAGCATTTTCAAAGACAATTTTTTTTTTCTTTTGAGTCAGAGTCTCACTCTGTTGCCTAGGGTAGAGTGCCGTGCGGTCAACTTAGCTCACAGTAACCGCGAACTTCTGTGCTCAAGTGATCCTCCCGCCTCAGCCTCCCGAGTACCTGGGACTACAGGCGATTGTGCCCACCTATTTTTTTCTATTTTTTTAGTAGAGATGGTGTCTCGCTCTTTCTTAGACCGGTTTTGAACTCCTGACCTAAAACAATCCTCCCACCTCAGCCTCCCAGAGTGCTAGGATTACAGGTGTGAACCACCCACTGTGCCAGGCTGGAATAAAATTTTTGATTTGTGCTTTTCTATATTGTACATTAATTTTCTATTTCTTGTAGTTTTATTATTTTGTTCTTTATTTACTTGGGTTTAATTTAGTGTTCTTTGTTTAAATCCTTTAGAAAGACACTTGGATCATTGTTTTCAGCCTTTATTTTGCAATGTATCATGCAAAAGATGTATTTTTTCCTTTCTTTGCAATATAATAATACTATGCAAAAGATGGCTATAAATCTCCTTATAGTGATAACTTTAGCTGTATCCAATATGATTTAATGTGTTATATTTTAGTTATTTAGTTGAACACATCTGATTTTTATCATGATTTCTTTTTTTATTGTCATAGCCTTTACAAATACATTGCTCATTTTCCAAAACGTTGGGAATGTTTAAGTTATATTTTTGCCAGAAGACATACTCTGAAAGAATCAAGTGCCTAAAAAAATTGAGACTTGATTAGTGGCCAGTTTTAAAAACATTGTTTTTATGGTAAGTTTTAAAAACATTGTTCCATGTGTAATTACACCAAATGCACTCTGCAACTATTTGCTGTAGTGTTACATACATTTTAACGGGATTAAATTTAGCTGTAGTTGTCAAATTTTCTACATTCTTGCTGAATTTTTGACTGATTTCTCTGTCAGTTATTGAGATTTTACAGGTATTTTTAAAATAAAAATTTCCTTTAATTACATCAACTTTTATGCTTTCTGTGCTTTGAAGCACCATTGCTATGTACAAATGAATTTAGATATTATGTCTTCCTGGATCATTAAGCGTTTTATCAATATAAATGCCCCTCTTTATCTCTGTAAACATATATTGCCTTAATGGCCATTTTGTGTGATATTGGTATGGGTACACCAACTTTTTGCACATTAATATTTACATTGCACATATTTTTCCATCTTTTTTCAGTTTTTATATAGTTTATAAATATATAAACCAGATGGCCTTAATGTCAATTTCCTACAAATAATCACCTAGAAATCATATATATAAAATTCCACAAGAAATTTTTTTTATATAGTTGTGCATTTAGATTTATCCTTGCAACTAGTCTTCATTCCTTATAGCTTTTGCATGTTTCATATAAGAACATTTTCCTTCTGCCTGAATAACGTCCTTAAGTCTTTTAGTACAGCTATACTGGCCACACATTCTTCTAAGTTCCTTTGTCTCAAATGTCTTTATCTTGCTTTTATTATTTAGGATATTATTTGCTGTGTATAGAATTCTACATTTTCTTTAGCACATTAACTATATAATTCTATTGTTTTCTGGTTTCTATGGATTCTATTCAGAAATTAAATGCTGGTGTTATTGTTACTCTTTTGAAAGTGATATGTTTTTTCTTCTTTGGATGCTTTTAAGATTTTTTTTTTTCGTCATTAGTTTTGACAGTGTGGGTTTTTTTGTGTTTATCCGGTTTGGTTTTAGTGGTTTTTCTTGAATCTATGAGTTGAATTATTTTAATTCCTCCAAATTCTTTATTTCTAAATTCTAAATTTATATATATATTTCTTTCATATTTATTTCATATATATTTCATATATATATATTTCTTTCCCATTATTTTCTATACTTTCCTTTTGGAACTCTAATTGCATGTATGTTAGAGTTTTAAGCAAACTTACATATCTCTTATGCTCTTTTCTCTTTCTTATATACTGTTTTCTCTCCATGTGTCTATCTCTATATTTTCTACTGACATTTGTTCCAGTTCTCTAATCTCTATTGTGTCTCATCTGCTGTTCAATTCACCTACTGCGTTCTCAATTTCAGTTATTGTTTTTTTCAGTCCTAAAATTTCCAATTTTTTTAATTTTAATTTTTTTAATTTTTTATTTTTTTTAGAGACAGAGTCTTGTTCTGTTGCCCAGAATAGAGTGCTGTGGCGTCAGCCTAGTTCACAGCAACCTCAAACTCCTGGGTTTAAGCAATCCTTCTGCCTCAGCCTCCCAAGCTCTGGGATTATAGGCACATGCCACCACGCCTGGCTAATTTTTTCCACTTTTAGTAGAGATGGGGTCTCACTCTTGCTCAGGTTGGTCTTGAATTCCTGACCTCAAGTGATCTTCCTCAGTTAAATGATTGATGCTTTTCATTTTGTTTTGTTTTTACCAGAGTCTCTTTTCTTTGACAGCCTCTGAAATCTAAGTTTTGCATCATTAGCTTCACAAGACTGCTTAAATCTCTAATTATCTATTAAGCCTCATAGATGCTGCTTTTTCATTTTCTCAGCCTTTCACCTTTGAAGCTTCAGAATCTGCAAATGCCTTAAGGACAAAAAGACATACACCTCTGTGATTTCCATTTCTCCAGGGTTTTGATTACTCCCCTTCTTCCAGCCGTAGCGTTATTAAACCCTAGCTTCTATCCTCTTGTGCCCTGAGACTGTCAACTCAGAGCCACTACTTTCTGCTTAGTCTCTCAGTCTTAACCTGCCTACTTGTGAACAAACACTTGGGGAAGAAATGTGACAGAGAACCTCAAGTTCACTTCAGTTTGTTTTTCCCTTTTACCAAGATCTTGGCCCTCCAAGCCCCATTGTTTTGGTTGCTTTCTAGTGCCTTCACATATTTTTTGCCTTTAATTTTGCTAAGCACATGTGTCTTCTTGGAAGGAGTGTTATTCTGATAAAAGCTACTTCATTTTGGCATGTTGTGACAAACAGAAAAACCTTTGGCAAACATGATTAAAAAGAATGAGAGAAAACAAAACTATGCGAACGAGTGATATATGACAGAAAAATACTTAGATTAGTTTTGATCTAATCTTATGCCCATTTTTACAATAATTTTTTTAAATATATGAAATATTTCATATTGTATTTTAATGCAAATGAACAAACTTTAAGAATAAGTAAAAAAATTTGAACAGACATCAAGAAATTTTTGGATGTACATGTTTATTTATTCTACAGAAAAATTTAGGAATATATTGTCTGTATTTCTAACCAATCAATTATAAATCAATTCCTGTGGAAGAAAAATAGTATTACCAGTTTTGTATTTCACTTTCAATGCCTTTTCTTTATAATTACATAACTATATTAAATATACATTAATATATAAAAAACTTCAGGTGTAAGAGGACAGAGCACATGTAATAACCTTCAACCCTACAGCAAACCTAAGAAATTATATGTAATGTTGAAGGATTATATATATTATCTCATTATTTTGTGATCTCTATAAGCAAACTTACAGCAAAATTGCTTATAGAAACACATATGCACATATACACAAATGTATTTTTTAGATGATAAATGCTTTGTTTTCCCAAAGCAATGAGAATTGTCTAAAAAACTCAGAGGGGGTACAATCAAAAGAAAGAAAAACAGATATCCACAATGTATATAGGTGTCGATGAAAGAATAATGTCAACAAACAGTGAGCTGAACACCAGAAATGCTCACTAACAAATGTTTCAGAAGCTGAAAGGACGTCAGGGCAACCAACAAATGGTTTAGTTGTGGTGCTTTAGTGGGACCAGCAAGATTGGTTTATCACGTTCTTCTGTCACATCTCCTCTTAATGACCAAGCACCAATGATAGGGGCATGTTCTCCAGGCCTAATCAGTGCTCTGGAGGAGAGGAGTCAAGTGCAGGAGACCAGATGATAGACTGTATGTCCTGCCTTTCTCCAACCCTAGGCAAAATCTATAAGGAACATTGTCGCTTCTGCATTTTCCTCTGCAAGCAGAGACAGTGCACAACAAAGTAGAAAATATCAGCTGTAAAGATGAGCTTACAATGAATATTCATACAACACTTGAGAAATAATAAAAGAGAAGCAAGATGAAACAAGTTATACTCAAAGAAAAATTTATTCATAATATAAATTTTAGTAGGTATAACTAAAATTTGTAAAGAGATAAGGGAGATTCCTGAGTTCATGAAACAAAAACAAATGTCATACAACAAGAACAGGTAGGCATGAAAGAAAACTAGTTGGTGATTATGGGACTTAAAATAACAATTTTGAAATAATAGCAATATAGATTCTTTGCTATTGTTTAAAACGAAAATAGATATTCTGCTCCTGTTAAAACACAGCAGCCAGATTGTTTTTAAACAAAAATGTTTTTTAAACACACCACTTATATTTTCTGTAACTTGCTTTTTGTTTTCAATATTTTGTAGAATACAGGTAAATCAACCTCATTCTTTAAATAATTCCATAATAGTGCATACTTTGAAGGTAACATATTAAACTCAGCGGATATTCAGACACATTCAAATGTGCATGGTAGTAAAAACAATTATGTAAAGAATATTTTTGCATAAGATTTTTATGTACTCAGACATTTTAAAATAATTTTATTTTTGTCATTTAAAAATATATACAAAAATATACAGGATCTACACCTCCATGCATTCCTCCACCTAACATTTGATTGTTTTGAGCAATCAAAACATGATAGAAGCAATTTATTCTCTGCGATGGGATTTGGGAAGGTTTTACTCATTGAAGCCTATCTGTTGGATCATTCATTAGTCACAATGAGCTTCTTAACAGGCTACATATTGATTTAAATCCAGTTTTAGGAATTGAAATCAGAGTCAAAAGTAGCGATTCCTTTTTAGAATCATGTAATGAAAGAATAAATGGAACCCCTGAGAATTTAGAGAATATTTCAGACAGATACCTTTAGGTAAGTTTGCATAAATGCAATTTTCAATCCCTGAGGATTGTCAATGTAATTTTCCCAAACGAATAATATAATTTAAAGGGATTGATCTTCACATAAACATGGTATTCCTGCATAGTGAAAATTGCTTAGATTCTATACCTAGTGTTGAAGTATGAATCAATAGACAATATTTGTTACTGGTTGACAAAAAATATTTGTACAAGAATTTCTCAGTTAAATCAAGGAAATTTTCAATTATTCGGCAACCAGTTGCATAAATAGAGCTTGATGTTTTTATATATAACATTTAAAAATATATAAAATGATCAGTGTATATCTATCTATCTATATATGTAATTTAAAACAAGACTATTGTGAAGCATATGCTATTATTCTCTTTTTAAAGTAATGGAACCAAAGATCCAAAAGTTTATATATTTGCTCAATGTGTCATACACAGTAAATGACAGAGCTGGAAAGTGATTAAAAGCCCATGTTGTTCACATGTCACTTTGTTTGACATGCTATAGTAGCACTCGTGTCCTACTATAAGTTTATTTTTATCTTTCATACATTTTTTTTATATAAAAGATTCATTTCTGATTTGGGTTCATGTCTACACAATAAAGTTCCTATCCGTGTTCCATGCTGAGTTAAGATGTCATAATTTGAGAATTTAGACTCTAGTAAAATTTGTGACAGTTGATTGAGATAATTCATATGTGACATCAATGATTTATTCTTATAAAGGGTAAAATGTAATGGTGTGATTGACTAAGAATATGGTTTTGTTCATCTCTTTACAGATTGAGACCCTTGAAGAAGAAAAAATAACTTATTCTGAAAAATTACTCTCAAAGTAAATGTGAGAATGAATATGTCTAACATATCTTTCCCTGTCCTTGAATAATATACTTAATTCATAGCCAAGGGAACATTTTTGTAATGCTAATCCATTATTCAAATCTAATTTCCTAATTCAGTCTATATTTTTAATCACTCACATTCCCGTGTCCCCAGTTCTCAAGTTCCTATCTGATTGATAATTAGTCCCTAAAAATAATAACTGGTTAATTATTGTTTCAAGTAGCACTTCAGGAAAAAAGTATATGTGTGTGTGTGTGTGTGTGTGTGTGTGTGTGTGTGTGTTTAGAATATGAATATTGGAAGGATTTGTAAAATATGCAAGATATTTATTCAATAAAGATAGTTACTTTTCAGTTTTCAACTTCCATTCTACATAGATTCACCCTATAATCATCCATATCAATTATTTTGAATAGGATGTGGTCCTTCACCCCAGGAAAAGTAGCAAGTGTGAAAAAAAGATATCACGAATGACTCTACATTTTATGGCCTAATTGGATGAATAGATACCTCATTTACTACGACTGGGAACAAAGGGGCAGAAGTAGGTATGACAGTTGGATGGGGAGAGAAAAAATCAAGAATTGTCTTCTGATGAATTTTCAATGCCGTCATAAACATTCTTGAGGACTCAAAGTCGCAAGTAGATGTTCACCTGTGGATGGATTGTCTTAGAAAGAGCATCGTGAATCATTAGAAAAGCAAATGGAGACACACAGCGAAGAAGAGGGAAGCAGGGTGAACTGCTGGGCAGGATGGGAGGTACCTAGGGAAGGCACCCACATGTGAGGAAGGGACAGAAGAGAGAACCGGGGACTCCACACTCACCCCACAGAGTGTAGAGAACAATTCTTGTAGTAGAAAACAGCTTTTGGAAAAAATGTGAATAAAATTTGAAAGAATTTTAAGCAGATGAAGTATTTTTTCATGTGAAACAATGTTTTCCTAGTTATAAATTTAATTTAATTTTATGAAACATGGCTCACTGATTTACTGTTTGTTCTGAAAATCTACCCCCTATGTTTACTAAAAGGCTCCACATTGGGTAATGAACAGATATATTTTGACCACAGACACTCAATTTCCTATTACTATTTTATTAATGAAACATTATTATAAAAATTCCTACAAACATCTGTACCCCCATAATATGCTGAAATAAAAAAAAAAGACAAAAGACACAAAGATCCTCTGGCAGATGCTGAAATTATGCAAATTGTTTTCTTGGTCTGAGTACATTTTTCTTGTTTTGAATAAAAAGTCTCATTTATATCTCTTCATAAGTAAATGAATGGTGAGTACTCTCAGAATTTGACCTTTTGTAAAATGGCAGAGATGAATTGTATCAGACTTTATTAATCAAAAGAATAAAAATGTTTCTTGTAACCTGAAGGTTCAGGAAAGCACCTTGAAAAAAAAAAAACTCCTACAAAATAAAAGACGTCACTAAGAAAATATTTTTCTGCCAAGCTCTCTCTTCAGAGCCGCCTTGATTTCCTTGTTTCTTAGACTGTAGATGAGGGGGTTCAACATGGGGATCACCACCATGTAGAACACAGACACCACCTTGTTCTGGTCAGTCGAGTAGCTGGACTTGGGCATCATATAAATGAATGTAATGGTCCCATAGAACAGAGTGACCGCAGTGAGGTGGGAGGTGCAGGTGGAGAAGGCCTTGTGGCGCCCCTCGTTGGAGCGCATCTTCAGGATGGTGATGAGGATGTAGATGTAGGAGATGGCTATGACAAACACAGTGACCAAAATGACTAAGCTAGCAGAAAATGAGGGGACAGTGCTGTGGACATTGGTATGAAAACAGGAGAGTTCAATTAAAGGAGCAAAATCACAGAAAAAATGATTGACTTGATTTGGTCCACAGAAGGATAAAGAAAAGAAGGAAAAGATAAAGGAGGAAGA
This sequence comes from Avahi laniger, assembly GCA_963575035.1. Lineage (NCBI taxonomy): Eukaryota > Metazoa > Chordata > Mammalia > Primates > Indriidae > Avahi > Avahi laniger. The sequence continues at coordinate 1,837 of CAUYSK010023550.1, read as the reverse complement.
GTTAAGAAAACCACTTATATAAGCCCCTATGAGTAAATGGACACAAACTTGTGTAGACATTTTGGTTGAATAAAACAGCGGGTTGCAGATTGCCACAAAGCGGTCATATGCCATGGCAGCCAGAAGGAAGCATTCTACTGTCCCAAAGAAAGCAGCTGAACCAAGCTGGGTGGCACATCCAAGGTAGGAGATTGTATTTCTCTCCACCAGGAAGTTTACAAGCATGTTGGGTGTGACAGTAGATGAAAAGCCTATGTCAGCAGATGCCAAGTGGCTCAGAAAAAAATACATGGGGTGGTGGAGCTGAGAGGAGATTCTGATTAGAATGATTGTGCTGAGGTTGCCAGAGATGGTCACCAGGTAGATGCACAGGATGATCACAAAGAGGATGAATCGAAGGACTGGATCATCTGTTAAGCCCAATAGAGTGAACCCTGTCACAGCTGTGTGATTCCTGTTTACCTGGGAATCCATGAGACAGTGTAGCTGGTGCCAAAAGGAACCTGTGAGGAGACCAGTATGATAATTAGAAACTTGTTGGTTTCATTTTTATTAGTAACATAAAAGTCAGTTATAAAGATATTTGAGTACCAGTACATTTTTACATGAAATGATGAGTCTATTTGTGCTTTGAAAATTATTATCACAAACATCAGAAAAACTTCCTTCAAATAATGTCATTTTGACTTTTCTTGTCATTTTTCTTGTCATAGTTTCCAAAACTGCAACTGAAGTGGTTTTAACTTCAAAGTATAAAAAGTATAAGACATATGAGAATAACAAAAAAGATTGGCAAATATATAAAAAAATATGCATATAGAGATTCTTAATAAAGACTTGAGTGATAGCTAACATTTATTACATGTTTGCTAAATTATAAGGCTAGGGCTAAGAATTTTGTATCCATAGTCTGGTTCATTTTCCAGAAAATAATATTAGTTTCATTATTGTTTTATAAATGCATAACACTGAGTCTGAAAGAGGTTCTGTAACTTGTACATGGTTACATAGCCAGTGCTGCAGTCAGAGTGTGAATCCCAGGAAATCAGACTGCTTATTCCTTTAGTAACTACGCAGCAAATAAAGTTAAATAATACCACGAAGTCCAACACACCTGGCAATGAGTGCATAACAGTTTATCCTTTAGGTCTTCTGGCATCTAGTGTGTAAGAGAGGCACTTGGTTAGTAACATTTCTTAATATCTATAAGTTAAATAAGACCATTTTTAAAAAGAAGAAATAAGATTGACTCTATTACTGGAAAGAAATTTCAAATTAAGATTATGAATAAGATCACTTATTGTAAATTTATTGGATATCTTTAAAATATTTATAATTAAACATATTGTTATATTGTTTAAGTAGTTTGAAATATCAGTGTAATCAGTATGCAAAAATGATTAATATTCATTACATAATTAAAATACATTTATTTGAATAAATCAAGTAACTTCCTACTATAACAATATTTTCTAATTGTTTTCTAATTCTACAAAATTGAAGTTTTATAGAATGAAATAATTTTATTTTCAACATAATATAGAGCTGAATAGTATAGCCTAAACATTGAAGAGGGATCATCCAACTAGTGGCCAGGTTGACCCTTATCTCCAAGTTTTCTGACTTTATGGCCCAGGCTTTGTCTAGTATATTATTGCTTCTAAGCTAAAAGCATTTGGGTCCATAAGCAAAAAAAGTCTTTCTGCAAATATTTACATCATCTTCACATTTTTAAATCTTTAATTAAAATCTTTTTAATATTCATAAGTGCACAAAATGTCTGAAAGCTAGTGAGTTTATTAGCATTTCAGCAGAGCGCTGAGTTTGAATAGTGTTG
>CAUYSK010023546.1:0-25469 GCA_963575035.1 Avahi laniger | reverse complement strand
CCCAATCCACAGAAAAATTATCTTCCATGAAACCGGTCCCTGGTGCCAAAAAGGTTGGGGACCACTGCCCTACAAGACAGTGCTATTGTTACACTCATATTGTTTCCATTTTTTTCTACTTTAGTATTTCACGGTTATATACAAACAGAACTACGACTTTTATTTCATCATTTATGCACCTTATCAAATGTATTGTCAACATTTCTGGACCATTTCCAGCATTGGACATTTTTATCCCCTGTTAAAATTTGATGCTATGTGCCTATCCCTAGATTCCTATTTGTCACTCTCCAAGAGGGGTCATATCCTTCTTTTCTAATTTCTGTATCCAGGTTGTAGAAACTTGCTCTGAACCATAATCTGAACTTGTTCTGAAACTTGCCAGCAGATAGACTGCCCTGAAGTCAAATATCTGCCTCCTTGCCTACATTTCTAAGAAAATTTACTAGATTGTCCAAAGTTATGCCCTCTGTGTGTTCTTTCTTCTGGATATTCTCCTAGGACTTCCTGATGCTAACAGCTTTTTCAGAGATCCCTCCTGTCTCCTGTCCCTGTCTGATCAGGAGAACATCATCTGTATCAGATCACCCTCCTCGTGCATCTCTGTGTTGGGGAGCATGCTCGAGAGAGTTGGAGTTAGTCCTCATTATATATGAGAGGGAAAATAAATCCCTGTTTAACTACTTTTCTCTTTTTACCCCTTTTCCATGAATCATAATGAGACCTAATTTTTATTTTATTTTAAACAGAAAGTCGACATTCACACCCCTTAAAGTTTAAATTTATTGAGTGCTTATCATGTAACAAATACTGCTAAGTGCTTTGTGACTTTTATCTCCTTTAAATCTTACAATAATTCTGTGACGTAGGTACTTTCATACCCCCACTGTTTTTCAGATTAAAATAAAACAAACAAGCAAAACTGAGGTTTGGAGATATCAGATCAACTGCTAAAATTACTGTCGTGTGCCAGGCACAGAGGCTCATGTCTGTGATCCCAGCAACTCCAGAGGCTGAGGAGAGAGGATCACTTGAGGCCAGGAGTTTGAGATCAGCATGGGCAATATAGCAAGGCACCATTTCAAAAAAAAAAAAAAATTCAAATTCTTTTAAAAATTGAAAAAATAAAATTTATACTATGAATAAGCAGCAGAACCAGAACTGAAGTCCAAGTCTATTGATACCAGAAGCCAGATGCCTATGCATGGGGACATCCCATCCCTTGAGTGATTTAGGTGGAATACATATTTAAACATATGTTCACATTGAGTCATGGAGTTGCAATGATTTGCAGAGAAGAAGAATGAGAGAAAAAAAAAGAGGAAGGAAAAAGATCTCCTGTTTCCTGTTTCCTGCTGGTGACAGATAACAAAGCAACATTGCTGATGCAATGATATTAATGTACTAATACTTTTTTCATTGGTAGAAGTTGCCACATTTCAGAAATTCTTTTGACAAATACGGTTGGAACCTTACATGACATCTTTCATTTTGTGCATGTGACTTAACTAGCAGATGTGCACATCTGGCATCTCATATTCTGTCTCACGTGGCCACTTAGATTTGGGGACGAGCAGCAGCTATAGAGAGGGAAGGTCATGAGGATACTCCTGCGGGGAAACGGGATAATTTCATGGACCGCTCTGTTCCTGTTCTGTTTCCTCATCTCCACTGACATCTTTAGGCTTTGCCAGGCCCTTGGTTTCAGGAGCTTGCTGCCTACACAGTTTGCAAACTTGCAATTTTACACCACATTTGTGACCACAGCAGCAAAAAACCCTGCAAAGTAGAAAATTTGTTGAATCAGCTGCCAGATTTATGTCATGCTGGTGTCTAGTCAAACACATCACTGCATCTTGGGTGATCCGTGCAATGGACTGGTATTTTTCTTCAGTGCTACAGAGCCTGACCTTCAATTCCCAGCTGTCTTAATTCCTTCTTTGCTGATCTTGTTTTCTTCTGATCCAGAATTAGTAGTTGGCCAAGAAGAGTTTTTCCTCCTTCCACATTTCAAAACCTGCTCTTAATAGGTTTTTCTCTGATGCACAAAATAAACTTCATAATTAACCAAAGTTTAGAAAGCAGTGTTTATCGTAGTCCTCTTTGTTGGGCAAACAATGTGGAGATAATTGCACGTAAATCTGAATGCTGTAATTTAAGAGACACTTATATACGTATTTTAGTCAGGCAGGACCTGAGATTTGACGTCAGGAGCCAACCAGTTAAGCTGTGTTTCAAGGTTAAAGTCTGGTGTAGAGTTAAAGTGGAACCTGGCTGAGGACTTGGATCTGAGAGAAAAGGCCAGTGAGATAGACTGTTCTACGTGTCATGCTTAAGTAGGGAGGCCAGGCGCATGTGTCAGTACAGACAGGGTGGCAAACTCAAAGGATACACACATGAGGCACCTATACAGGAGTAAAGTTCTCCTCCTATGCACTCCCTGGCTAGCTCCTATTATTTTAGGCCAATTTCCAGCCAGAGAATATAAGGGTAGGAGAAAGTAGTTGCTTTTCTCCTCAAGCATCCTTTATATCCACAAAGTGACATGACTCACTACTTCTGGATTCTGCAATCATTTTCCCCTTGATCTACCTCTGAATCACTCTTTCTCCACATAGATGCATGTGCAAATTCTACCATCCTTCAAAACGCAGCTAATGGGACATCTATCCCTGAACACTTTTCTTTATAGCACCCCCCAAATTAAACATGATGCCCCGCCTTCTAAATTCCTATAACGGTCTATGTCTATTTCTCTTAATAATGTTGCGTGTCTTATTTGTTATATTTGAATTGGTATTCTCACAGCTGTGCATGCGTAGACAGACTAGAACCTAAATTCTCTAAATTCTGTTAAGAGTAGGGATCATATACGGCTATTCACTCTCATTCCAACAATCAGCACAGTGCTAGTGAATTTTGTTGGTATATGCACAAATAAGTACACACAAGCTTATGCTAATATTTACAGTGTCCTCTGTCTGGTGTACATTAGTGGTGAGCAAGGTCTGCATCTCATTTGCCTTTCTCTGGTGCCTAGTACCATGCTTTGAACACAGTAGGTTCTTTACAGATTGTTGTTAAATGACTGCTCTCAGAAATAAAAACTGCAGAGGTTCTCCAGTGCATCTGAAGAGGCCACACAAGCTGCCTGCTTATGCAGATCAATGCAAATAATTATGCAAATAGAGCTAACAGGATTCAGAGAAGATGGAGCTCTACTAATAGAAATGACTCACAAATGTCACTTTTTCCACACTACTGTGATTTCCCAGAATCCCTCAGCCTGCACATGCCCAGTTGAAATCCCATTGTTCTTGCCAGGAACAAAGATGAAGGGTTGATGTGCTACCTTTGGGGCTCCCGAAGTCCCTCTTCCAGACTCTCCTCCAGTGCCTGTGCCTAGAGGGACCTGTGCAGCCCCTAAATAAGAACTTCACAGCCGGGCACTGCTGACACTACTTCATTATGAAGATGCATGGGATGGCTACTAGCTAATGAAGGCCAGTGCTTGGAAGGATAAACTCAGCTCTCTCTGATACAATTTAACATTGTATTTCCCTAATTTGAGCCTGATTTAGTCGCTGGGGTATTTGGATGCTTCTTCTATGGTGCCGATAGTTAATTAAACAGATGTTGCAGAGGGAATCATTAATTTTAGTGCTGCAGATGGGAGCAGAATGACTTTGCGAACTTAATGTTTCAGCAAAACAATGGGCTTCTGTCATCAATTGGTATAAACCAAGTAAATTAAGAGAACAAGTAGAATAGGGTAGGTCGCTCTGAAGAAATATCAATGATTCATTTGGGGAATTACACTTCTTTTTGTCTTTGCATTTTTATAAGGGGAGAGAATGGATGTCTGCAGGGAGGAATGATGGAAGCAGGAGAGAAAGCAGATTGAAAGAGTTTGAAGCTTTTGCAATGCAAAGAGTTTTAGCTTTGCTGGAGTTTATTTTGTATATGGGAGCAAATGGTTCAGGAATATGAACAGAGCCGGATGAACCAGGGAAATCTGTGGCAAAATATATAGTGAAGAGATACACACAACTGGGAGACAGAGGACTATTCCCATTGATTTTGCTGAGAATTATTCATTAATTCAACAAATATATATTATTGAGAGGCACTTTGGGACTGGGAACATGGCAACGGACATGAAAGTCAGGGTCGCTGCATTCACAGAGATCGTAGTCATTCAGGAAAAATGTATTGGTGTGAATTCTTTGTCCTAGAGCAGGTTAAAACTATGCACAAGTTTATCATGCACACATTTGGGGAAGAGAAGTAACATTCATTGAGCAGCCCCTGTGTGCCAGGATTGTGTTTGTGCTTAGTATACATTATGAGCAAACTTGATAAATGTATGAGAAAACAAATCTCAAAGTCACAAAGGTATTAGGAAGAAGCTGTAACTTAACAGTGGTTCAGAACTGAATTTTGTCCTCAAAAAGATTACATTCAAAGAGAAGAGATACATTATATGAGCATATCTATCCATTATCCAAGCTTTAAAGTGACTCATCACATAAATAAAATTCAACGGAAATTCAAGGAGGAAGAGATGGACACCCACAAGTGCAATCATAGAAGGATTCAAAGAGGAGGGGGACTTTAAGGTAACCCTTAAAGAATAGGTTTTCCTTCAACATGTCAAGATACAAAGAGGGATCATTGAGGACATGAATGTCATCAAGCTTTCTTAAGATCTAGGTAATTTCTTCTCAGATGACAGTGTGAAATTTGTGGTCATCAGTCTAGTCTGCTGTCACAAACAGAATAATGGTCCCCAAAATGCCCATGTCCTAATCCATGGAATGTGTGAACATGTTATATCGCATGACAAGGAGGAATTAGACAGCAGATGAACATTTTAACATTGCTAATCAGCTGACCTTAAGAAAAGATTATCGTAGGTTATCTGGATGGACAGAATGTAAGCACGAGGGTCCTTAAATGGAAAAGAGGGAGGCAGCAGTGTCAGAATCAGAGAGATAAAAGCATGAGAAAGACTTGTCCTGTCACTGCTGGCTTTGGAGACGGAAGGTTACCATGAGCCAAAGAATGTGGGCAGCCTCGACAAGCTGGAAAGCGAAAAATTGGATTCTCCCTTGGAACCTCCAAAATGAATGCAGATGTGCCAAGACTTTAATCTTAGCCTGGGGAGACTCATTTCAGACTTTCGACTTCCAGAACAGTAAGGTAGTAAAAACTTATTGTATTAGGCCACTAAATTTGTAGTAATTTGTTACAGCAGCAATAGGAAACTAATATATAAAAGGAGGAAGGTTATTTCTCCTCTGGTTTACGTAATTTATGTCAGATAAAACTCAGATACTTGTCTTTTCTAACTACACTTTTTTTCTTAATAAAATTTCATATTGAAGGGAAAGGGTGGAGTTTAGACTTGACACAAGGGGGGTGGGCCTGCCATTGGCTGTGCCAGGGAACAAGGAAGCAAAACCAAGTAGAGAACAGAATGTGATTAGTTAAATTTTTTTTATGCTTAATATGAGAAGCCATGGGGCTGCCACTGATGCAGGTTGGGAGGTCAAAGGTGAGAAATGGGCTAGGAATACAAATAGTCCTAGTTATTTATCATTCACCCTGATCGCATTTTAGTACAGGGTGGGCCTCCAGAATGGTGCCATATATGGCATCTGATGATGTTCTCCATGATTTCCTGAAGGCAGTTGGCACAGGCTCCATCCCTGTGAATTTTACAGATGAATCCTGGTTCTCTTAACTTCACTGACTTGGATGGCATTATGGGAGAATAATGCTGGGAAGAGCCAAGTGGTGTACAAAATGATTACTTTGCTCCATCTCAGCATGGCGCTGAGCACACCAGCTGTGCCGGGCCCATTCATGTGCCATGTCTCCAAGTGTGTTGATTAAACCATATGCTCATTGATCTCCAGAGGCTCTGTTCTACGGTGGCACTGACTCAGCTGGGTAAACAGGTTTTACTGTTGCTTAGAGTCTCATGATGGCCCCACCCTCTCACTCTTAAACTACTCTTAGTAATAATTGGTTTCAGAATTATACGCCCACCCACCCTGGATTATGTTTCCTTCTGTCTCTGCATATGCAACCTCCACTGTCAATATGCACTTCGTGGCAGATTTGACAGCAACACCCTATATTTCACAATGGCTCCAAAGTTGGGCTGTGTGCCTTCCTGAGCATCTGGAGCTTTCCCTTTAAAGTATTTGGTCAAACTGGCCAACATACAAAATTGGTCATACAGATGTACACAGATATGAAAATATATGTTCAAGGTCTAAAGAATAATAAGAATCAAAAACTTTAAAGGTTCAAGTCTTGAAAAATGAAACTGAGCCTGGTACGGTGTCGTAATCATTGCAAGATGGTTTTACCTGTTTGTGAATTTTTTTCTTCTTAATTATAGCATTAAATTACAGACAAACTACTACATAGAAACTTAAACTGAGAAGAGAGCTTAGAGGAATCAAGTTGCACACAGCAAAACATGTAGAAGCTCTTTAATTAATTAGAACAGCACAAAACAAAATTTGAGAATGAGATACTGGGTATCTCGTCTGTCCTGAGGCAACTTCTAAATTACCAAAACTTATTTTCTTACAAAACTACTAACCTACTTTTTCACCATCACTTGCTCCATTGTTACTGTTAGTCAAATTGCTTAGAAATAGGGGATGCTAGTTAAATCCTATCATTTTGCTCTTGGGATTACTGAGCCTCTAAAAGCAAATAATTTGCCCAAGGTCATATGTTAAGTAGTAAAGTTGACACTAGATAATATAAATCCCCATTCTGGCTTTTGTCTTCCAACAACATGGTAGACTATGTGCTCTGAGGGACCTTTCTGCTTCACGAAAAACAAACAAATTAAAAAACTAGGTTATAGATAGGAAAAAAAATGCGGATGCCTTGTTGGTTTCTTTAAGGCTAAGAAAGATTTCCACAAAGACCCTGCTCCCCAATACACACACACACACACACACACACACACACATATGCCAATATAAGCTATGAAAAAGGGGCAGATGAAAGAAGTGGCAAGTGCTTGAAGGTAGGTATCTAGACAACTGCTGCTTTGGGAATCTTTAGCCAACATAGTGCTAGGAAGCTGGCACCGAGGCATGAGCCAGGGCCCTTAGTGGGAGCACAGGTGTGTTGGATTTGGGGCACACACAGGCTGGAGGAGAGGCAGACTCAAAGCCCCATCTCACAGCCTTATCAGTACATCACACTATGGCAGTAGAGACAAGGGGGTCTCTACTGTCTCATACTCATTGCCAAGGGTCTTTTAGAGTCAGTGGGTAATAAAACACCAACCACAAGTGAGGACATTTCTAGGTCAGGAAGGATGATTAGCCAAGGGAAAGTGAGACTATATGAGAGAAAGTCTTTTTGTGCACCCAAAAAATCCTCTTTTATAAGGAAAAAGACAGAGTTAATGATTATTATTTCTAATAATTGTAGAAATGTTATATTGCTTAGCTTCTGGAAATTTTGACATGTGCTAATGAGGACGAGGTTGCAGGTTTGATCGACATAGGGGTAAGTTAATTTTAGTCCTGCCACGGATACTGTCAGTGAGGGTTACTGATGAGAAGGGCTGGAAGATTAGAAGCGTTGCTGACTCAGGTTAACCCATCACTCTTATGACAATGTTCCATAGTACTGTAGTTAGCAAGAATGAATCTGGCATCAACAAAAATGGGTCCACCCATGCCAACCTTGCCTAGTCATTGTCCCAGTTGCTAGACTTTAAGTTCAATAAGGACACAGTTTAATTCTCTCTCATTCATTACTATATCCTGAATGCTTAGGTGAGAGCTTGGCACTTAAGGGGTAATCCTTTTAGTTTGGATAGATGAATTATAATCTATTTACAAAATAATATTTACAAAAGCCTGGTAACAAGGGCCGGGCCATGTTAGCAGATTTTCCTGTAAATGCCATGGTCTGGGGAAGGTAGTTAACCTTTCAAGATCTCACTGCTGTTTTCATTTATAAAGTAGAATTTGGATGCATATTTCACTCGACTGTTGTAAGAGTTTAAGAACTGTAAAGTGCTCTACAAATATTAGGCATTATAATAAGTGTAGCACTTAAGCAGCACTTAATGCAAAAATATAAATGGGGAAAGAAATTTTTAAAAATAGACAATTATTTGATATTCATCAATATGCTAAAGAGTTTTACATATGCTCCACAATATAAACTTAGGCAATAGCTCTACAAAGTAAGTGTTACTATCCCTAATTATTAGAGAAATGACATAAAACTTAGGTAGAGATTGAATTTGACCCAGTTGAATAGCACTATGATGATTTCCTTCTCTCCACTGTATCCCACGGATTCCTGGCACATGCAAAAGACAGAGCAATAATGTGTAAAATAGAATTAAGTGCTTAATTTTATAGTACCAATTATAATATTGGAATTTGGAAATTAAATCAGGAAATGTTTTATAAAAAAAATAGGGTTTTCACAGAGGTTTGAAGGATGGGTGGAATTGTTTCATCTGAGCAGGGAGGGAAGGCTGGATCTGTCTCCAGCTTACATGAATCCACTGGCACCCAGGAAGGAAGAGCAGCAGACACAGGTAGGTACTGGGGAGAATCTAGTGTGAAGACCTAGCTAGAGACAGGATAGGATGGTAATAGAGCTGGATTACTTTTCTTCATCTGGATTATACACAAAAAGATTGAGCCCTTTCTGCACCCAGTATGATTACTTATCCAGGATACAATGTTCTCTAGAAGAAGGGGCAGGAGCTAACATTGATGATCAAGACTTGCCATTGAAGAAGCTACCAGATAGCCCACCTCAGTCTTCCTCACGCCAGATCAAAGAAATGTTGTTGGGAGCCATGGAAGAGATGCCGGAATTCCAACATTATGGACATAGTAATATGAGCCATAATGTTCATATTAAATAAATGTTTCCATAGAACCTTTGAGGATGTGGGATATTCAGGAAATGTAAACACGAGTTACGGTTCACACAATTTCCAGTTGTAGCTGCTGATATACTTAAACTCAGGGTCATTGCTTCCTCTATAGTAGTTGAGTACTTGAACCTTCATTGGTCCCCCTTAATTGAAACTTGTATTTCCAGAAATTCGATGCAATCCTTAGAATCTTTTTCTTAGTATTTCCATATGAACTTTAAATATCATTTTATAGACTATACTTTTTTACTAAATTTATAAGCTGTAAGTGGCATATAAATATCTTTAACTCATATGTTTTTAAGTTGTTTGGCACTCATTTAAATTAAATCATTAGAGACTAAGAAATTATAATAAATTTAGGAGAAAAAGATAACCATTGGCATAAAAATGAATAAATGTCAATATAAAACTTCTAAAATTGGGATTAATTTTCTTATTTTCTTATTTCCTAGTCAATTAGATTTTATAAAGAATTTATGATAAAATAGAAAAATGAATTGCACTAAATGCTGATTTGAACATAGTTTCTAAAACTATAAACACTACAGACTTCACATTACTGACTAAACATTATAAATCTCTCTATACAAAAAATGTAATCAGGAAACAAATATTCAACATAGATTTTTATGGTATGTAGCATGTAAGCATATTCAGAAAACTAGAACTTGGCATTGGGATCTCAGACATAAGTCACAAACAGCCTAATATGAAAATCCAATTTATCCACTTGTCTCAAGATTTATCACTTTAAGAGAATGAACAAAATACCACTGATATTTTTAAACAGCTTCTTAAGGTATAATTGATAACACTTTAAATTGTACTTGTTTTTTGTTTTGTTTTGTTTTGTACATTTACAGTTCTTGGTTATTACAAATTAAGCTGCTGTGGACATTACTGTAAAAACCAAAAAGTAATTTTCATTTCTGGCTGTACATCAAAATTACTCATAGATACTTTTTGTTTTTTTTTGAGACAGAGTCTCACTCTTTTTGCCTGGGCTAGAGTGAGTGCCATGGCGTCAGCCTAGCTCACAGCAACCTCAAACTCCTGGGCTCAAGCGATACTCCTGCCTCAGGGGGATCCTCCCGAGTAGCTGGGACTACAGGCATGTGCCACCATGCCCGGCTAATTTTTTCTATATATTTTTTAGTTGTCCAATTAATTTCTTTCTAATTTTAGTAGAGATGGGGTCTCGCTCTTGCTCAGGCTGGTTTCAAACTCCTGAGCTCAAACAATCTGCCTGCCTCGGCCTCCCAGAGAGCTAGGATTACAGGTGTGAGCCATCGCGCCTGGCCTCAAAGATACTTTTAAATCTATAAACACGAGGGTCTCACCCCCGAGATTTTGATTTCCTATATCTAGGGAATAACGGAACCTGGAGTCTGAAAATTTCCCCTTCACAATTCTAATGCAAGGCCAGAGCTGATATCGACTGGCATAGATAATTTACAAATTCTGGTCCATGTGGCTCGTGAATTAATAGCATTTTTAAGAGTTGGTGCCATTCCTCTAGTTCTGTGAATATCATTTTTGGCTGAACATTATAGTTACATGATTATTTTCCCCCAAGAATAGTGTTGTAGGCTCCATGCCCATTTTGTATAGAACATAGATTCTGTATTTTTAAATAAACCTCTATTTTCTCATAATTTTAGATTGACAAAAAAATAGTTCAGGGAGTCTACCTTAGCTTTCCCTAATCTTAATATCTTATATGTCCATGGCATATTTGACAAAACTAAGACATTAAGACATCTATATTACTGCTAACTATAGACTTTATTCAGATTTCACCAGCAGTTCGATTAATGTTCTTTTTCTGCTGCAGTATTCAATCCAGGATACCATATTGCATTTAGTGGACTCTATATTTTAAAGACAATTTTAAAGGCAATTTTGATATAGACAGTCCTCAGACCACTATTTGTGACTGCTAACCTAATCCAAGCTGCTCAATTTCAAGATAACAAAGCACATTCAGAAAAAAGTCAGTCTCGCTTCAGTTAACCCAGCTCCATGACAAAAATGGCAAACTCTATAACTCCTGCTCATCCCATCTTTCCACATTCTATCATGAAAATACTCCAGATGATTTCAAGGAAGCTTATGAAAACTCATGAAAATAAAACCAGTCATAGCACCCATTAGCAGGGAAGTTATTCAAACACCTGCTAGAGCTTAAGAAGTCGTTAAGTCCGTGGTGATGGATTTAAGGAAATTTTCTTATCCTAGATATTTTATTAACAGGGTATAAGTGATTAGATAAGATTATATCTGTGATTAAGAATGTAGCCACAAAAACACACAGACATGCTCTTTACTCAACATTGCCAAAATTCTTTTTCACTGATATATAGAAATAATCGATGGAATATTTCCATTTCTTATGTAAAGCAAACAGTTTCACTGCCTGGAAAGTAATTATGAAGGTGGAAATCCTAATTCTGAATAAATTTCTCAGAGGTGCCTTTTTCTTTCTTCACTAATGGCATCTTTTAAAAAAGAAAAAAATTGCAAAAACAATTGGAGTTGAGAAATTTACAAACACACGACAGAAACATGCACACATGTATGAATACATACATACACACACAAGCACACTGTCTCTTAATTCTGAAATAAAAGACCATTTGAAGTAAATTTCTCACATTCTCTGATTATGGTGTTTTGATTGACCCCCCAGCATTGCTCAGATAAATTTCACACTTGGATGTACATGTGTAGTGTTCAGCTGTTCTAAAGCATTGCTCCTTGATAGAAATTTGTTTAATTTTCTTCTATCAGTCTGTTTAGTTTCTAATATTCAATTGTTCAGCATTGCAATCAATGTTTTAAGCTATTGTTGGGCACTAAATTCTGACCATTGTCAAGCAAGGTAATACAGTAAGGAAAAGAAGAAAATGAGAACATTTTTATAGAAAAATATATATAACAACAACACACAAAATATATTTATATGGGATATTATAGTTTATAAAATGTCATCTTCCTGTTTGAGTATTATAAGAACTCTGGAAGATTCTGTGGATACTTCCACTCTATATATGCTTCTCTTTAAAATTCTGGGTATTAGTTCTTTGGAGTAGTAAAATTAACAACAAAGGTTCATTCACTGAATTTACAAAAATCCACTGACTACTTACTATGTACCAGTAATTGTACTGAGTTCTGGCAATAAACAGCCTTTGTTTAACCTTGATATTTGAAATCCTTGAGAATCTTACATAATAACCAAAAATCTGGAAAGTTTATTAAATTACTTTTATCATTAAATAAAAGTTCTTTAGGGGTTCTGAATCACAGCATTGAAAATCACCTTGCTTCTTGACTTCTCAATTAATTTTTCACTAAAACAAAAGAGAAGCTACCTTGTTATAGGAATCAGGCTGGTGACAATGTCTGAAACCAAATACTCTGTTTGACCAGATTGGTTATTAAACTAGGACCAAACTAAAGATTAACTAGAGAGCAGTGCTGTAAATATGCTATGATTTGTTGACCCTAAAACATCTCCACTAACCCATGCCCAGATGAACTATTTTTACCTTGACATTGAAAAAGTATCCAATACCCTGATATTAATCACTAGGTAGCTAAAATGTTTAAGGTTATAGAATAGATTAAAGATCATCTAACTCAGCTCAATGATTTTACAGATGGGGAAACTGAGACCCTGAGAAAGAAAATGGCTTATCCAAGGTCACCGAACTATTTGATCATGAGCTCAAACTACAACACAGCTCTCCTAATCCCCAGTCCATCATCAGTTTGTACTTGCAACATGCCAACTTTATGCTTATTGATAATTTATAGCTGTTTTACACTAATAATGATAAATGGCCTCATAAATTTTCAAGGTTTATTCTTGTGGTTCACCACCGAATTTGTACTTTAATAAGTTATCCCAGGTGATTCTAATGTACCTGCTCAGTTATAGGACCACAACCAATGATGGAAAACCCCAACTCCATTCTGTCTTATTAGAGACCAGGTGTATGATCATTTTTGGAAGTTCCTTTTATATTTACGAAGGTTTCATTCTATACCATAACTTAAAAAACAATGAATACTTCAGTGTGTCAATATTAGGATTCAAGACATCTTAGAGTATTTGTGTTAATGTCCAACACTCCCTACAAAGCCTACAGATAGAAAAGGCAGTGACAATGTCAGAATCACAGATCATGGAAATTAAATCAGTAAGTCATCTTATAAATAATTTCCTCAATCATTGCTTTGACACATGTCTCAGAGGAAATAAGAGACTTGTTCAGTATCAAGTAGTGATGTTGTCAAATGTTGCATTTATCTGTTAGAGCTGCCATAACAAAATACCATAGAAGGAGAGGCTTAAACAAACATTTACTTTCTTGTAATTCTGGAGGCTAGAAGTCCATAAGCACAATGCTAGCAAATTACATTTCTGGTAAGGACTGTCTTTCTTGTTTGTAGATGGCTGCCTTCTCACTATGTCCTCACATGGCCTTTCCTCTGTGTGTGCATGCAGAGAGCGAGAGAGACAGTCTGGTGACTGTTCTTATAAGGACACTAATCCTACCTCTTAAGACCTCATTTAACCTTAATTATTTCCATAGAGGGTGTATCTCAAATAAAGCCACACTGGGGGTTAGAGTTTTAACACAGAATCGGGAAGTGGGGTATAAACATTCAGTCTATAGTAAATATAAATACCAGTTTTTGTATTGATATTGAAAAGCTACAGCTTTTAGAAATGGAAAACATACACTCCAATACTTCTGCATAATCGTACATCATACTGCATTTCACATTGGCGTCTTCATTTCAGAGTGGGCTTGAGGTATTTTCTAGGTTTAACATACATTCTGAAATTCTTACATTCTGAAAATACGGTGTGTGACAGAAGAGAGAGTGGGTATAGGGAGCAAGAAGAGCACATGTTGCTTGCAGCAACTTGCACCAGCCTATTGTTAGCGTGGACTCATAGCTCTGTTCAGATGATGTCACATCACTAGCTTGAAATCAGTCGTTATGGGAGTATTTACACCATGAAAATTGGCAAATGCAACATATCAAGATGCACCCCCATCCTGGAAAGACAATTGTTAAACATTTACCAGAACACTATTGAACGTATTTGGTCATGATTCAGGCATGTGTGGGGGGAGTGGGTAGACAACAGCCATGGTGGAGTCTTTGAGCTAAGGGTAGACATTCTGATTATATTGTGAGTATACTGGAGTACAGCATTAAAAAAAAAAAATCATGATGCTAATGGATAATGAGAAACATTCACCCTTGTTGGATTTCAATTCTCCCATATGTAAAATGGGGTGAATTATACTGAAGAACTAATCTCCTGATATCAGTCCTAATTTTCTTTATGTAGAGACTTCTGTGGAGGTATCATATAGTGATTAAGAGAAAACACTTAAGCATCTATCAAAATTTAATATGGGACTAGGCCCAGCGATTTAATAGTAGTGTGACTTTGGGCAAGTCATTTAATCAGTCTTAATTCTCATGTTCCTATGTACAAGATAGGGTTAATGTATCACCGCCCCACAGAATTGCTGTGGAGACTGAATTAAATAATGTGTATCCTGCTTAGAACACTTTGACATTTAAGTAGTTAATCCTCATGTTGTTACTATTACTACCACCACCACCCTATCAATACTACTGCTATTACTACTAATGAACTGCCTCACTTTACCAGGTGTAAGGCAGGAGTTGAGAGAGACCCAAAGGAATGGACTGGGCTATTTCTGGCCCAGAGAAGTCAATATTCTTTTTATTACAGAGCAACCAAATTAATAGCCCCTGACACTCGGCTGGCACCTTTCCTATGCCAACAAGCTCACAGTTATAAAACCCAAACTTACAAGAGCTTATTTCTAAGCAGAGAATTAACAGCAATTAAACAGGTTTCATTGTGAACACCTCAGTGGCAATCAGTCTCTCCAGTTGATTTCTTCTGACAGCTCACTGTGATCTGGAGACTAAATGTGAGTTCCCGAGGAAGGAGACAGGGGCGATTTAAGAATCAACAGTATTTGAAGATGGAAAAATATGAAACTGGGTATATTTAAATATGTTTAGAAAGGGGATGTGGAAGAAGCCTATAGGCAAAAAGCTATGCATTTTACATATTAAACAGGAAGTGGGTAAATCTTCAGGAACATATTTAGTGTGGAAGGAGAATGCTACATAGGTCAAGAACATGGATCTAATTTAGGCACTAACTATGCTCTTTTTAAAGATAATTTAGTCTAAGACTGGGTATGGATTCCTCATCTGTAATATTTGATAATAATGTGTCTTTCTCAAAGGACTATTCTAAGGATTAAATTATGCAATCAATGGAAACCATAGATTACAGTGCCTGGAACATAATATAAGCTCAGTAAGTTGAGTTTATTGAGTATATTATATTACCAACATTATTATTTTCTCCTTCTTCTCTTCTGTCTTCTTCCTTTCCCTCTAATCATCCTCCTTTTTCTTCCATCATTGTTGTCATACTCATTATAACCATCATCATCATCATCATTGCCATCACTATCCTCCTCTTCATCATCATCTAACATGTAAGGAGCTCTTACTACGGGCTGGGCACTATTTCTATTTAATACTTATTGCAGTCCTCTAGTGTAGATATTCTGTTGTTTTACAGATTAATAAATGGGGACACAGAGAAGTAAATTAACTAGCAAAAGTCCATGTAATCAGCTAGTGGTAGAACTGAGTTTTAAATCTAGGAATCTTGACTTAAGAGATGGTGTGCTCGCAAACATTTATACATTCATGTACTTGCTAATTATTACAAAAATACGAATTCCTTAAAGTCCTTATATTAGAATCATTGCCCTTAAGTGTCTAGTCTCAATTTTGTTATCTAGCTATTTGAGTGGGAAATTGAATATAATCATCATTAAGATTTTATTAATCTACTTTTTAAAAAGTACTATGTGATAGCCTAAAAAAAGATGCTGACAATTCGAGACCGGGGTTAATTCATGCACAGATATTTAGAGATCGCTTACCATATGCTGGCTACTAATATTGAAGAGGAGATTAAAGTAGCGAAAAGACAGACAAGGCCCAAATTACCATGGAACTTATGTTCTAGTGGAAGAAAAAGACAATGAACTAACAGAAAGTTAGAAAAATTTTTTTCTTCTGTAAATGGCCAGACAGTAAATATTTTATGCTTTGAGGACCATATGGTCTGTGATGCAACTACTCAACTTTACCATTATAGCGCAAAATCAGTCACAGATGATAGTGAAATAAATGGTTGTGTTCCAATGAAACTTTATTCACAAAAATAGGTGACTGGCCAAATTTAACACGTAAGTGAATATGTAAGCCACAATAATGTTAGTTAGTAGTAAGTGCTGAGTAAATAATTAATATAGGTCATATAATAGTGACTTGGTGGGTTTGTTTTTTTTTTTTTCTAGGTTATAAGGATTGAGAGGATCTCTTGGAGAAGAAGACACCTAAGCTGACGTTTTAATAAAATGAAGGAGACAGACACATGAAAGTCAGAAGGAAGAACATACAGGGAGAATGTAAAGAGTCTAGAGGAGAAAGTCCTAGAACCCACTAAAGAGGAAGGAGTGTGAAGCAGATAAGTTTGAAGGCATGGGTAGTGGATATATGTTAAAAGAATTTAGAATCTAGGTTGAGAAGTTTTAATTTCATCACAAATGAGTTGAGAAGTCATAGTAGAGTGTTAGATAAGAATGTAACATAATTTGTTTTGCATCAGAAAAATTATTTGGGGAGGATTCTGGAAAGATGATGGTAGTGTCATAGTTTTATTCTCTCTTAATCTCTACCTAAAACAGAGAAACTAAATAACAAAGCCAAGAAACCGTTGAGATACATTTACAATAAAATGAGGTGATTGGATATTTTCAGAAACACTGAACTATAAAGCAAATTGCTAGCATCCATAGGAACTGCATAATATTAACATTTGTGTGATAAAAAACAGAGAGAAGCAACAGGAAATCAAAACCCAAAATAGTCAACAGAGATTCACTAGAAACACAGCAAGTCAATTTGCAAAAAATAGATGAGGGGACTTTGACCAGATAAGGCCGGGGGATCTGTGACAAGGACTCACAGAGCTTGAGCAGGTAATCCACGTTGAACTATTTATTCATCAGGGCTCCCTCCTAGGACAAGGTCTCACACTTAGGAGAAATTGCTGGGAATGAAATGAAAACTGTGCAGAACAGTGACAATACAGAGCCAGGAAAGACGATTTTCTGATAAAAGATGGAGAGGGAAACAGACTCAGAAAATCTCAGAGAGCAAGAAACCCTCCTTTTTAATGTATGTGATTACAACAGTTGAGAGAGCTCAGAAAAGATAGAAAAGCTACACTAAATCGCACCTCCATTTAAAAGTTCAGGAAAACTAATTTCCCATAAATTTAAACAACAGAAGCATTCAGGTTAAATCTCACACAAAGTTTTTACAAGACCAAAGGAGACAAGGGACAGTACATTCCTTTGGAATACGAAAGCATCTCAGAAAAATGTGTACACAGAACAGAACAGTGAACTGTCTCTGTAAACAACACTATAAAAGAGATTTATAAATAATAGAAGATCTCAAAAACAAGGAAACATCAGAATTAGAAAGAGCACAAACATGAGTTGATAAAACAGAGAAAAACAACAAAAGAAAAGGATGAATTTTATTTACAAAGTCTTAACCAGAAGAAATACAAAAATTAGTAAACATGTGAAACAAGTCTTTATGATAAATAGATGGAGTAAAGGAGGAAAAGGAATGAAATTAAGGAAAATAAATATAATCTGACAAATAGCGACAGACATTGAGATAAGCACAGATCTATTATGCATATTAGAGTCACAAAAGAGAAAAAAAAAAACCTCACAGGAACAGAACAAATAATGAAAGTTGTAGTTCAATAAAATTTCCTTGAAATAAAAAGATTTAAAACTACATATTGAAAATCTGTACTACATACCTGAGACTATTGACCCAGGAAGATCACGTCAAGACATATTCCTGTAAAATTGCTAGACGTTAAATAAGAAAAAATCCTTTGAGTTTCTAGGCAAAGAGATCAAATGATTTATAAGGGAAAGAAAAATTTTCATCAGACTTTTCAGCAGTAGTGCTTTATGTTAGAAGAAAACAGAGTAATATATTTAATATGGAAAGGTAGAAAAAGTGAAGTAAGAATTGTTATCCAACAAAATTGATGCTCACTTATAAAGAACATAAACTATTATCAACCTGCAAGCACTAAGGGAATGCTATTCTGATAATCTCTTCTTAAGGAATCTGCTAGAGAATGAACTTTTTCTTTCTTTCTTTCTTTCTTTCTTTCTTTCTTTCTTTCTTTCTTTCTTTCTTTCTTTCTTTCTTTCTCAGCTCTGATTGGTGGTGGTGTTGATACTGTTATTGTAAGAATACTTTATAGGTAATGTGGGATAAAGTAAATGAAAGTATATGAACTATTTCAATTATATTATCCCATATATCTTCAAGAAGGTTGAGGCAGATGTTAGAAAAGTCAAGCTTTTAAAAAGAAGCAAACAAACAAATAATGATCCCTCTAGTTCTAAGTTTGAATGAAAAGTATTATTAATAGTACAATACTTTTCTCACCATATCTATTTCTATATATCTATATCTATATTTATCTTGCTTTTTCTTCTAGTTTTGTCTAAAGAAGAGGCATTACCAATAATTAGATCAGTAGTGGTGAGCACAGGTAGTGCACCAAATGTGGTCTTGAAACATCATTTTCCATTTAACGAAAAAAAAAAAGCAAGATTTCATGTAGAAATAACTGTTACCATAAAAAGAAAGAAATAACTACTACCATGTTTGGAAATGTTCAGGATGATCCTAGAACATCTTGCCATTCCAGATGCTGAGAAACAATCGAAGAATATTAAAGACATGCCAAATAGGCCCAAGAGTCATTCTTAGGGATGTTCTCACTGGCCAAAGATGAAACAATTGAGCTTCAAAACAAATAGTATTTGCAACTGATTGAAACCTATCAAATATGTTTAAATCCATGAGTTTCTGATGATATTTAAGACAAAACAAAACAGCAACAAAAATTTGGAAGATAGTAGGGAATCAAATCTTTATCTAGAAAACTGGTAATTAAGGGAAAAAAATTCAAATGCTTACCCTACCTTTCCCCTATGAACTATACCATCAGCTAATTAAACAGTAGATGAGGGAAACATTTCTTTATAAAATTACTCCAACTCTTAAATAAAGATAGAAAGGAAATAATTTGAATATTAATGTTTGTCAGCTAAATGAATTAATGGATTCAGTCATTGAGCCACAACAACTGAGAACACGTCCAAAAGAGAGGGAAGCCGACATGACGTGCCTCCAGATGAAAGCACAAAACACCACCCCTGGTCTTGCCGAAAGGAGTGAACGTGAGTGTGATCAGGGCTCTGGATCCAGCCGCCAATTCTCAGCTGGAAGGAATGTGTTGACTTGCATCAAGACCTTGTAATTAACAAAAGCCAGACTGTGGGAAACTCTACAAAATGCCCTCAGCTATGTAACAGATAAATTATAAGAAAAAAGAAAAAGAAGGAACAGTAGTGGTTACAGGTTAAAAGAGTTTAATAAACGTAAGTTAAAATATAAGCAAGAATAATCAAGGAAGTCTGGTGACAAAACAATTTTATTAAACACACATAAAGAAGGGATTACTGTAAAAGTTAGGATAAGGGTTGTCTTTAGTGGAGGCAGGGATTTGAACTAGACACTTCTAAACACATAGAGGGGCTTCCCAAATGGACAGCAAAGTTCTATTTTTGTTCTTGCTAGTGCTTTCAAAGGTGTTTACCTTATACTGATCCATTAACCTGTGTATGTATTTTGCATTTTTGTATCTGTTTTTTTTTTACTATAAAATAATGAAATATATTATTTGGTCTTCTGTAGGGACATTAGCTTTAAAGGACATAAGTATAAAAACAGAAAGTCAAGATTAGGGAGCTATTGCAGTAGTCCAGGCACAATGATGAAGAGGAGTTTATTAGGATTCCCTGTTGTTTTGGAGAGAAAACTAGGGATCATTTGGGCTTCACTCTTCTTCCTTGTGAAAAATCACTCAAGCCATTGAATAGGGATATAGGGACAGATGTGCGGTTAAGAGTGTTCTGACAACACTAAGCACCTTCCTACTTGACTGAGGTATTAAACAGCACTTTCAGGATTCTGAACATGTTGGTAAGAGAGATGCTTTTTAAAAAAGTGAATAAGCACAATCTGATAAAAATTTTTAATAGCTACTCAATTTTCCCCATGGGCATTGCTTCAGTAGGACATTTGAGAATCATAATGTCCAACTTATATTTAGCACTTTTTCTATACTACTTGACTTATTTTATACTAATGAATATGAGCTTATATTGAGGTGAACCACTTAAATTTGGGGGAAAAGGATTTGACAAGGTATTGTCTATAGGTGTTCTACAATCCATTAATAAAATACATTTCATAGGTAGTTAATGCCTACAAAAGTACCTTATCTTCTTTACCAGTGGATTTCTTGCTACATTCTGCAGATATTTCTGTGCAAAAAGGTGCTGTGTAAGTATCTGAAAATTAGATGCAAAAATAAATTTTATTGTTACAGAAATAATATATATAAGTAAATTACATTAGTAAATTACATACCAAACTCAGTTTACACTTTCTCTCTGCTAGTGGAAATATACTTTAATGATTACTATAGAAGCCAGAAATGATAAAAATGTGTTAGAAGCTTGGGTCTAGAACAGGGTAGACAGCAAATGAAACCTGGGAGTAGAATAGAATTGAGTTTGATGCTCGATGTTAGTACTTACTAGCTTTGTAAAGCTGGGAAAGTCACTTATCAACACTCAACTTTAATTTTCTCATTTGAAAATGGGTGTAAAGTTAGAGAACCCAGATATAAAATCATCTGCATGTTTCCATCTGATCTTTAACAAAGCAGACAAAAGCATACACTTGGGAAAAGAATCCCTATTCAATAAATGGTGCTGGGAAAATTGGATAGCCACATGTAGAAGACTGAAATAGGATCCACACCTCTCACCTCACAAAAATCAACCCATGGTGCATAACAGACTTAAATCTAAGGCATGAAATTATAAGAATTCTAGAATAAAATGTTAAAAAATCTCTTATAGACATCAGCCTTGGCAAATAAGTTATGTAGAAGACCCCAAAAGCAATCACAGCAACAACAAAAATAAATAAATGGTACCTGATCAAATTAAAAGGCTTCTGCACAACCAAGGAAACAATCATTAGAGCAAATAGATAACCTACAGAATGGGAGAAAATATTTGTGTACTATACATTCAATAAAGGGCTGATAAACAGGATCCATAAAGAACTCAAACAAATCAGCAAGAAAAAATCTAACAACATCATTAAAAAGTGGGCAAAAGACATGAACAGCAACTTTTCAAAAGAAGATAGATTAATGGGCAACAAACATGAAAAAATGCTCAACATCACTAATCACCAGGGAAATGCAAATCAAAACCACAATGAGATATCACTTAACTCCAGTGAGAATGACTTTTATCAAAAAGGCCCCAAACAACAAATGTTGGTGTGGATGTGGAGAGATAGGAACACTCATACACTGCTAGTGGAACTGCAAACTGGTATAACTGCTATGGAAAATAGTATGGAGATAACTCAAAGAACTAAAAGTAGATCTAACATTTGATCCAGCAATCTCACTACTGGCTATTTACCCAAAGGAAAAAGACATTCTATAAAGAAAGACACCTGCACCTGAATGTTTATAGCAGCATAATTCACAATTGCGAAGATATGGAAACAACCCAAGTGCCCATCTACACATGAGCGAATTAATAAAATGTGGAATATATGTACCATGGAATATTATTCAGCCATAAAAAATGGTGAATTAGCATGTCTTGTGTTAACCTGGATGGAATTAGATACCATTCTTCTAAGTGATGTATCACAAGAATGGAAAAACAAACACCACATGTACTCACCATTAAATTGGTACAAATTGATCAATGCTTATGTACACACACGGAAATAAAATTCATCAGAAATCAAGCAAGTAGGAAGAAAGAGGAGGGATTGGGTAAATTCACACCTGCCAGGTACAATGCACACTCTCTGGGGGATGGGTACACTTTAATTTTGATTCAAATGGTACAAAAGCAATTTATGTAACCCAAACCTTTGTACCCCTATAATATTTTGAAATAAAGAAAGAATTAAAAAATATAAAATAAAATAAAACCTAATAAGTGATAAGAACAATAAAGTGAGCAAATAATTACTTGATGCAAAAGGCCCTGAAGATAAGTGCTTTTCTGGTTAGCTCTATCAAGTTTCCCTTCTGAAATAAAGAGTGAAGTTTAAAAGGAAAAAAAAAAAAAAGATAATTGTGAGTGTTAAAACGACCTGGAGCTTTTAGTCTACGGCTGTGCGCTCCCATGCCGCAGGAATGTCGCTCAGTAAAAATGAGTTTCTTTCCTTGTCACAAATGAGATAATATTTGTGACTCCCTTCCACCAGTTCTGAACCTAGTTGCCTTTTACATGTTAGCTAAGCCCCGATATATCGCATCCTGCTGAGTGCTTTTCATCTTGAATGGGTCACCGTTGCCATCAGGGTGACATTTCCCAGTACATCCTAGGTGACTCTTACGTTGATACCAATGTAACCTCAGTGGCTTCCGTAATAATCCCTTTCCTCTACACAGTCACCTGCTGTCAGGAGCTGCCTGTGCAGAAGTAACTGATTCCCAGTCCCATCAGAGCCCTAATTAAAAGTGCATTGAATTAAACTCGAATGCACGGAAAACAATTAGCTCTCTCTTTTGTCTCTCCATTCAAATCCATAATGCAGAGCAGCCAGGTGTCATGTTCAACAAATCTCCATCACTTGATGACTAGAGAAAGGAACGGAGTTGAAAAAGCTCCAGAGACTTCCCCTGGAGGTCTATTCTGCCCTTCTGATCTTTGCAATGATTCAATTGTCGTGATGCTCCTGTTTGAATCTCCAATTCTCAACATATCCTTGCATTTTTCTTTTTCTTTTTCCCAAGCAAACAAACCTTGACGTAGGTCTATCATCACTTTTTTTTTTAATGAAGGTTTGCAAGATGTTTACAATGGAATATCAAACATTCATGTCTGGCATTTTTTCATAGGACTGAAGGATCAAACACAGACTCAAATTCATCCAACTATTGTCCTAACATTACACACATGCCTTAGCAAGGACGCATTCTTGCCACAGTAAATATAGGAACTCAACCCTGCATCGACCATGATACTATTTGTCTAATTATTCTATATAGAATCCTTTCTTGCAACTGACTGAACCTAAACCTATGTTAATTCCAATAACTAGGCCTCTGCCTCATGTCCTCATATGTACAGGGAAACATAATAAACTGCCCAATTCCCTGGTCCCTTTTAGACTAGGGCCCTTGCTTAGTCACTCCAGCTCCTCCTAGCCCCCAGACCTGGAGAAGGTTGTATCTCCTTAACTCCTAAGGAAAATGGTTAAAAATCTAAAATGAAATAAAAATATGCAAACAAACCTAGTATCTTTTTGAAAATTAGATCTCAGAGAGAAGAGATGTAAAAGATAGTGGAAAGGAAAAAGTGCAGGCTTCAGAACTCCAAGTTTTGAGTTCAACTCCAGATATTTGCTACTTATCAGTCATATGACTTTTGTATATTTTATAACCTCACTATGTCTCAGTTTCTCCACTTATTATCATGCAAATTTGTGATAATAATACAATACTATATGACTGTTTTGAGGATTTGAAGTGATTTTTGCAATGCTTTAGCATGGTTCCTGGAGTATGTGGAAGATGATCTTGTCAGTGTGGAGAAGGTCAGTCTGGCTAGAACCAAATATTCATGCTGAACTGTCGTCCAGAAACCAGACTAAGGGAAGCACATGCTACAGAATGAGGTAGAGTAAAATTTCCACTTTCTTGGGATAATACTATGAATATAATAATCTAGTGCAAAACCACCTCGTTACGTAAGTTTGTGGGAAGGTCCTAGATGTATTGCAATGAATGGAAGTTCTCTTCACAACATTTAGTTCAAGGAAAGTACACAGCACAGATGCCACTGATCCCCATCCTGTCACCAAGCTAGAGTCCACCATTTGGACCTATGACTCTCTCCCACTGAGTTGGAACATATTCTCTGAATTCTTTTCATTTCTTAATTTATGTGAATGATTTATTACAGCCTCTAGTCCACAAAGCCCTTGGTCCATAGTCCATGGTAATAAACTCAGCTTTCCAGTTTTCCTGTTTTCCTGGTCAGAAAACGTCATTCACAAGCACTCACTCATGTGCATACCCTCTGGCTTACGTGAATGACAGTCACAGTGAACAGACTACTCCGGGCAAACCCGTGCAGAAACAGTTGTGGTTCGCAGCACACATTTCAATACTAGAACTTCTGTCATCTCACTTGAAGGCACAAAGAGACTCAAAACAATACTAAACAAGTCTATAGCAATTACAATATAATCACTACCATGGTATAATAATGCCTCCCAGAGTCTATAAAAACATCCAGTTATCACAGCCTTCACTCGGTTACCCTTTGGTACTGCTTTGCTATTTGAGAACTGTTTACTGCCCTGTAGAACTTTCTTGCAATCTCATGAAACTAAGTACTCAAATGTTTCAGTAAATTCCCCATCATCCTTTTTGCTCATCTGATGTTTTATGCACTTCTTACCTCTTATTGGTAGCGAGAGGTTAGCATTGCACAAGCTTCTCAGCTCAGTGCTTCATCAGACAAGCATTACTTCACGATATGTCCTTGTAGTTGTAGCCAAAGGGAATTAGATATCAACATCTGGTGACTCATCTGGGATGGGTTTGCAGTACACCAGTGTGCTGTTGGATATCATTGTTATAGAAAAACAAAGCTTCTGTCAAAAATCATGAAGGAATGTCAGATTGGTTAAAAGTAGAGGCCAGTGCTTCAGGGAGAGTCTTTGGGACCTAAAAGGGAAGAACAAGGAAATCATGAGGAAAAAACTTCAAAAAAACAAAAAACTGAAGCCATATGGAATTAAGGGGAAATTCTTATTCTCTGCAGTATTTCTATCAGAAAGAGATAAGGAAACTCCCAGAGCAGAAGAACAAAATTAGAAACATCAAGAAGGATATTCCTAACAAATGGCTCCCAATGGGAAATGGAATAATCCAAGTAAAAATTATATAGCTCACTGGAAGCTAGAACATGGATGGCAGGCAATTCTAGACTTTGCCTTCCAAATGCTATTAATCCTTTTCTCTCAACTCCTTCACAAATTGCAAACACGCTGTCTTTTTTTTTTTTTTTTTAATTTTTTAAATTTATTTCAGCATATTATGGGGGTACAGATGTTTCTGTTACATATGTTGCCCTTGCCCCCACCTCCCTCCCTAAGTCCGAGTTTCAAATATGTCCATCATTTGGGTGGT
>CAUYSK010023545.1:0-11474 GCA_963575035.1 Avahi laniger | reverse complement strand
GAGTGCCGTGGCGTCAGCCTAGCTCACAGCAACCTCAAACTCCTGGGCTCAAGCGATCCTCCTGCCTCAGCCTCCCGAGTAGCTGGGACTACAGGCATGCACCATCATGCCCGGCTAATTTTTTCTATATATTTTTAGTTGTCCAATTAATTTCTTTCTAATTTTAGTAGAGACGGGGTCTCACTCTTGCTCAGGCTGGTCTGGAACTCCTGAGCTCAAACAATCCGCCCGCCTCGGCCTCCCAGAGAGCTAGGATTACAGGCGTGAGCCACCACACCCGGCCTTTAACTTTTTTTTATGAGAAACTTCTGAATTAAATACTAGAAGCTGTCCAGCTGACAGCCAACTGATGTGTCTTTGACGTGAACTGATGTCAGCTTTTCCGCCAGGCACACTGTTTATCTCACTCATAAAGGGTACAGAATGTTAAATGCGGATTGACACAAATCTTAAAAAAAAGAGAGGGAGAGATTTCTTTCCCAAGGCCTTGTTAAAAGATACAGTTTCTTAGACATGTTGACACTGAAACATGGTTTTATAATTAAATTATTTCAAACATTCTTCATATTATAGGTAAAGTATATCCTGAAAATAATTACTGCCGTGGCTGCATTATATCATGGTTGATAAAATGTGCTAGCTGTCATGATTGTGTGGAATTTTTTTCTTAGATAGGGAGAGTATTTGGAGGCTTTCCATCCAGAGTTGTTGACTTCATTCAGTCACAGTTTGTGGAGACATTGGACTCTTAGGAAATGTCAGGGATTTATTGGGGCCATGTTGGACAGAATGCTTATAATCGGGACTATTTCAGAATCCCCTTTAGGAGTGCTACTCTTCTACAGGGTAGTTGGTGCTAATTCCTTTAGCCTTTCCACCTGGTACCTGCTTCCCAAATGGAGCCAATTGCTGGGTATTTCAAGGTGCTCAGCACTGTAATAATTAAGAATGAAACTTATGTTTCATTTTCAGGTGGGGCCTTCGCATTGGGAAAGTTGTAAAAACCAGATTGTAACTACTTACAGAAGAGCAAAGTCTACCAGGCTCTTTATGACTGGTTTTAGTATCATCCTAAAATCCCCCTTGGCAAGCAGTTCTAAGTTAGCTTCTCGTATCCATACTGGGGCGAGCCTGTGTCATCAGCCTTCAGGTCTCTTTTACTGCCCTGATTCAGCCAACCATGGGAGGGATAGTCAATGACTGAAAAATGATTATAAACTAAGGCATTTCCCCAACAGACGTTCCAAAATTACAGCTAACACAGGGGGTAGAATATGGAGGAAAAAACACAAGATTGGGACTTGCGTGTGATGTGAGCAGGCCATTTAACTCCCCTGTGTCTGAATTTCTCCCCCAGAAACAGGAAGCAATCAGCCTTGCTTCTGTTCTCCTTGCCAGGAGACATGGAGATGCACAAAAGGCATGGAAATCAAGTGCTCTGGGCCGGGAGGAATGTGCCTATTTTCCCCAGTGTTGTCGACGCGGGAGAAACGGCTCCTTGGCTAAGTACGGCCTGAAGCTCACCAGCCTGAAGCCCTCCCTCTACCAGGACTTGAAGCTTTTACTTAAAGTCCTCTGTCTACATCCTTTGCATTGCCCATCCTTATGTCCACAAATAAAGAGCGTGTATTCACTCCATTGTTTATTCCTTTATACTTATCATTGGGTGGATTTTTTTTTTACTCTAGTGTTGTTTTATTCACCTGGAAGTCTGAGGGCCAAAGAATTAATAAAAATGGCCTGTGTGCTCATTTCTAATAATTTCTGTAATTAGAATAAATAACAAATAGCTTTTTTTGGATTTAAGGCTTTTTTTTTATGGCAAAAAACACATACCATGTGTTTACCATCTTAACCATTTTTAAGTGTGTAGTTCATTGGTGTTAACTATATGCATCGTTGTACAATCTCCAGAACGCTTTCATCTTGCAAAACTGAAACTCCTCACCCATTAAACAACTCCCTTCTTCCTCCTTCCCCCAGCCTCTGACAACCATCACTCTCCTTTCTGTCTCTGTGAATTTGATTACTTTAGACACTTCATGTAAGTGGGATCATGCTGTATTTATCTTTATGTGACTGGCTTATTTCACTTGGTATAATGTCTTTAAGGTTCTTTCACGTTGTAGTATATGTCAGAATTTCTTTCCTTTTTAAGGCTGAATAATATTCCATTGTGTATATAGGTATATATACCACATTTTCTTTATCCATTCACCTGTTGATGAACATTTAGGTTGCTTCCCCTCTAGGCTGCAGTGAATAATATTGCAATGAACATGGAAGTGCAAATATCTCTTTAACGTACTGATTTCATTTCTATTCACTATATACCTAGTAATGGGATTGCTGGATCATATGGTGGTTCTACTTTTGACTTTTTGAGGAACTCCCATACTATTTTCCATATCAGCTTGCACCATTTTACATTCTCACCAACAGTGCACAAGGGTTCCAATTTTTTTACTTCCTTGTCAATAGTTGTTATTTTTTTGTTTCTTTGATAGTGGCCATCCTAACAGGCATGAGTTGATATCTCATTGTGGTTTTGGTTTGCATCTCCCTGATGGTTAGTAATGTTGAACATCTTTTCATATGATTGTTGGCTATTTGTATATCTTCTTTGCAGAAATGTCTGTTTGAGTCTTTTACCATTTTTTAATCAGGTTATTTTTGTTGTTGAGTTGCAGGAGTTGTTGATGTGTTCTGAATATACCTATAGGCTACTTTTTCCTCAAATATGCCCTTTTTTGGTGTCTTTTCCTATCTTATTATTCTATTCTTAAACATCTTCGATCATTTTAAACATGCCCATTTATAATCGTTTTAAAGATTGTTCTGTTAATTCTAGTTTTGGGGGACCAGTTTTCACATTTCTTGTGTCTGCTGATTCTACATCATGGCGTCTTTTTTTCTCACAAAATTTGTAGGCTTTTTTTTTTTTATTGTTGGGTTATCCTTTGATGGTATTTTTTTCTGTGGGAATTTTATACATTCTGGGTTGTAATATTTCCCTACAGAGCAGGTCCCACTTGTTCAGGACTAGGTTTTATGTTTAATTTCTTGGTTTGGGATTCCCATACCTATGTTTGGTGTAATATTGGGCTTCAGTTCCAACAGGATAACTTTTTTTCCCGTACCCAAACCTTCTATCTGACAGTAAACTTTCTTCCTTTTCCTAGTCCGTTTTTTAGATTGGTCAACCTTGTGTGGGTCCCAGTTTTATCCAGGCGTCTCATTTCCAGCTCCAGGACTTGCCCATTCTCCATGTGAGCACTAAGGCCCTATGGCCTCTGTGGAGCTGGAGATTTTGGCACCAGCTTAGAGTTTCCTTTTTGAGGCTTTCATATTTTTTTCTTTCAGGCTTGATGATTTATTATTATTATTTTAAATGTGTTATTTCTGTATGTTTGTAGTAGGGGAGGGTAGGTTACTGAGTCTGCCATGACACCAGGCCAAGAAGCCAATCTAAATTCTCTCTCTGAACACCCATAAACTGGCATTCATCAAGGTTCTGTCCAGTGCCCTGTATATCCTACCTTTTCTTGGATGATCTCATATACTCCCATGGCTTTTGTCACTTTTATATGCTGCCTATTCCACATCTATATAAGTTATATATAGACAGCTTCAATATGTACATATTGAATGCCTGCGCTGTACCAAGAACTTCTAGATATTGCAGAGATAACAATGAACACGTCAAAGTCCATGTTTGGTAGCCAGCTTCCAAGATGGCTTCCAGTGCTCCTTCCCCCACCCCCATCCCTGCCGCCATATTCATCCACTGAGTGTGGCTGGACTTACTGACTCGCTTCTAGTGAATAAAATAAGGCAGTGCATGACTTGCAGATTAGGTCTTTAAAGACATTGTGGCATCACTGTCTTGCTCTCTTTTGGATCAGTCACTCTGGGAGAAGCCAACTGCCATGTCTTCAGATAGCCCTGTGAAGAGGTTCACATAGCAGGGAACTGAGGTGTCTTGCCAACAGGTATCTGGGTGAGCTGCCTCAGAAGAGAATCCTCCAGCCCCTGTTAACATCCAGATGATGGCAGCCCTGGCCCACAGCTTGACTGTAGCTTCCTGAGAGACCCTTTAGAACCACACAGCTCATCTACTCTCATATCCCTGACTCCTGAGAGGATATATGGTTGTTTTAAGCTGCCAAGTTTTGGGGTTGTTATGTAGCAATAGAGAACTAATATACCATCTAAAGATTGTATTTGTGTGAGAGACAGTAAGCAAAGAATGTAATTGAAGAAAGTAATAAATGCTATGAAGAAAACAAAGCGGCGTAAAACGATGCGGTAAAGGTGTGTGGCTATATTAGATAGGATGGTCCAAGAGCGTGCTTTGTTTAGTCTGCACAGTGTGTTTTAAGGAACTTAATTTCACACCCTTTAGATCGAGCATGCCTCCGACATCTCAGACGTTGATGGAGAGGTGGATATTGCAGTGGTTAAGGGCATGGTTCTGGAGTCAGATGGCCTGGGTTTAATCTTGTTTCCCTCAGTTACTGGCTAGGTGCTCTTGATCAAGTGATAAACTTAACCTCTCTGGATGTTTCCTCACCTTTAAAGTGGGATTAGTAATTGTATCCGCTCTTATGGTTGTTATGAGGCTTAAATGAATTTAC
Organism: Avahi laniger; assembly: GCA_963575035.1. Classification (NCBI taxonomy): domain Eukaryota; kingdom Metazoa; phylum Chordata; class Mammalia; order Primates; family Indriidae; genus Avahi; species Avahi laniger. The sequence goes on along the minus strand of CAUYSK010023545.1, from coordinate 6,837 downwards.
ATATGTAAGGAGTTTCAAACACAGCCTGTGGCATATTTAAGTGTTTAGTAACTGTTAGTTATTGTGTGGATACTAATTTCCTGGATAATTCAAGTACTGCCTCCTCAAATTAAACTGCCTTTATTTGGCTAGGGTTCGTGGTTGCAAACAGCAGAATCCACTTTACCCAGCTGAGGTATTCTTTAGAGGCTATTTGGCAACTCACAGAATCTTAGAGATGGCCAGAGAACTCAGCTTGGTTACTAAACAGAAACTATGCAGCCAAGGGCAGTGCACCTGGAAAATCCCCAGCCACACTGTTCTAGTGGCCTGGGTAGTGCCAGGGCTTGGATGACAGAAATTCTGCCACAGCTGCTTGCACAGAACCAAAGTTTCTGCCACTGTGCTTGCCAGAGGCTCCACTCTGCCCACAAGTGCTGCTGTTTTGTGTCACTCAAGCCCCTGACACAGGTCACATAGATGTCTTCTTGGTGGACCTGAAATTACGCCTCTGTACACTAGTGCAGGAGACACCTGAGAATTGCATGATCTCTAATCTCTACAATTATCTGGAAAGGTAGTGTAGCATCTTGGGTGGGCTGTGAATTGACCGGGGGAGCTCCATGATGAGTTAGCATAGTGGGTCCCTTTGGGGCTAGTGTCAAGGTTTCCAAGAAGAGGAAGATTTAGTTCTGAGTAGGAGGGGAATCCAAATGCCACTGTGGGGGATTGCTAGGGATTCCTCTGTATGACTTACTTCCATGCTCCCCACCAAGATTTCAAAGGAACCTCCCCAAATCACAAAACTCTTGGTTTTGTTTTATTTTAGTGGAAATCAGTGACAAGAAACTTAGACTATGTTAGGGGCAGGATAGAAAGAGCATAAATGACTATAGACCCTTGAGATTCTAAATTCATAGTACATAATTCACAGAAATCTTAGGTAATATCTTAGGCTTTTCTACATCATAAAATGAAGGGGTTCAAGGAAATTTCCACTGCTTATAATATAATATTAGAGTTGCCCTGGACACCATCTTGGTTTTATAATCATCTAAAAGGAACTCATCCAAACATCAAACGAATGGCCTAAACTTTGGAAAGAGACACTAGAATGGCCCCAATTTGGGAAGACATCTGAGATTTTCTTTTGAGCTAGAGCCTATACCATACAATTTGATTGCCTCGGGAGAGCCCTATCATTTTGGGGAAGGAGTCTCTAGCAATTCAGGAAAGTCTTGCTCTGGAAAGCCCTCTGAGACTGGGTTAGCCGGGTGGCATCAGAAATTTTTGAATGTTTTATAAATTCTCTCTCTCAAAAGTTTTCTGATGGCAAATATGGAAGGATATGCAGTAGATGGTCATTTTGTAGGTGACTTGACCTCAGTTTACTGTGTCAAATGCAAGTCAAGGAAATAAAGACTTCTCAGTCTTAACCCAGAGTGAAATAATAATAAAAATGGTGATGATGGTAATAATAAGGGGTGGACATTTTTTGAGGCCCTGAGCTATGCTTTTTATATGGAAAATCTTCTGGAACAGTAAGCTCTTGAGCAGGATTTATCAACCTGATACTAGTGACATTTTGGGCTAGATAACTCTTTGTTGTGGAGGGGCTGTCCTGTGCTTTGTAGCATGTCTAACAGCATCCCTGGCCTCTGTCCACTAGATGCCAGTAGCACCCCCGCCCCTAGGTATGGGAACCAAAAATGTCTCCTTACATTGCCAAATGTCCCCTGGGAGACAAAATCACCCATGGTTGAGAGCCACTACTCTAGAGGAGGAAAGAAATATTTCTGTTCATCGATTTAAGTATTTTTAAAAATTGTGGTAAAATACACATAAATTTACTATCATTACTGTTTTTAAGTGTACAGTTCAGTTGTGTTAACTATACACACATTGTTGTGCAACCAGTCTCTAGACCTTTTTTCATCTTGCAAAATTGAAACTGCATTCCCATTAAAAAACAACTTCTCTTTTCCCCCTTTCCCCTAGCCCCTGGCAACCACCAATCTACTTTCTGTCTCTGGATTTGACTACTTTAGATACCTCTTATTAATATAAGTGGAAGCATATAGTATTTGCTTTTTTTTACTGGCTTATTTCACTTGGTATAATGTCCTCAAGTTTTATCCATGTTGTAGTTTGTATCAGAATTTCCTTCATTTTTAAGGCTAAGTAATATTTCCTTATATATAATGATGTGTGTGTGTGTGTATATATATATATATATCACATTTTCTTTATCCATTTATCTGTCAATGAACATTTAGATTGCTTCCCCCTCTTGGTCATTGTGAAGAATGCTTGCAGATATCTCTTCGAGAATCTGTTTTCAATTCTTTTATGTATATTTCCAGAAGTGGGATTGCTGGATCATATGGTGATTCTATTTTTAATTTTTTTGAGGAACCTCCATACTGTTTTCCATAGTGGCTACACTATCTTAAAGTCTCATCAAGAATGTACCAGGGTTCCAATTTCTCCGTATCCTCACTTTGTTATTTTCTGATTGTTCATTTTTTGTAGTATTAATAGTTATCCTAATGGATGTGAGGGTAACAGGTATTTTTTGAGTGCCTACTGTGTGCCAAGTATTATTCTAGACATTATGGAGACAGTGGTAAATAAGACACACAAATTATGTCCCAGATGGGCTTGTACTTAAATATGTGCTTCTAGTTACTTTTCCATTAGTAATGATAGCTATTAATGCACATATACACTTTTTTTCCCCAATACTTAAAAAATATCTAATATAGCATATACTTGTAGCGTAGGTGGTTAGGTTAAGAATATAGTCTGTTTGGGCAAGAGAGAAAAGCTAACAGGCCCAGCTGGGTGGGATTCCCCTATGACTTTGTTTGCACTGGCATCATATTTTTAACTGTCTGAGTTGATAGGTGTAGACTAGTTCACTTTGCAAGTGAGTTACCCAGACTAGTTTTCAGATTGTTTTGCAAAATCTTAGCACTTGCATTAGGATTATTTTTTGATGACCACTGTCAAACAGAATGCTAGATTTGACATTTTGAAACATTGGCTAAGACTCTAGTCCCCAGGTGGCAAATAGGTCTCAATGCCCTATCTGGAATACAGTGTTGAGAAGGATTCTGAGGCCTTGTACTGGGCTCAGAAGGAAAGAGAGTTGGAGTGAATTTACAGTTTTTGTCGTGGATGAGAGGGGGAGTGGTAGTATGTGGTAGTGTATATGCTTTGTATGTGCTCCAGAGCCATCTGGGGATTTCTCAAACAAGAAACCATTGCCTTCATGATTCTCTTCCCCATTTCTCATGATACTATAGTTGAGCAATCTTATAATTTCTTTTTCTTCTCTGGGCCTGCAGGAAACACTAGACCACAAGAATAAGGAGAACATGAAATAAATGAATATAATATGTACATCCTTTCCTTCCGGATATTTCAGTAGATTATTGTATGGTGGGCCGAATCTGATCACATGGCCTTAGGATACCCCTGGGCCACAGTACCAAAAGGAGACTGTTCAGGAACAGATAGCAGGCAAGGGAGCACTTACAATCAAAAATCTAATTAAAGGACAAAGCTGGGAAAATCCTTTTTTGGTCTTGGTCTTCAGTCACCTTGACATTTTAGAAACAAAACATATCGGAGACAAAAGAGATGACTGGAAATGGCACCAAATCCTTCGTGTGCTAAAATATATGTTCAAAAAGAAAAAAAAAGTGCTACGCTAGGTCTATGTTCTGAGAAAACCATTTTGGTGTGTGAAATTGCGGTTGCTATGACAACCAGGGGCTACAGCCCACTGACTTGTGCTCATCAGGATAACAAGAGTTGATGTTAATGGATAAAAACAAAACATTGCCTTAAAGAAAAAGACTGAGGCCTGGATGTGTTCATGAAAGTGCCAGGCCCTCGTATTGTGTCTCAGAGGAAGTAAGTTCTCTAATACCCAGTGATCATCTGCCTTTTGGTTTAGGTCACTCAATTATCTTTAGTTAGGTGAAGGATCCTTTTCTGACGTCAGGAAGAAAATACCTGAACAAAAACATCAGTTTGAATGGAAAAGAATATTTTAAGTAGATGGTTTGTTTACAACTTCAGAGTAAGCTACCCTGCCTTGCTCTGGTATTCAAATTCTTGAAAAAATGATGTAATCAAGCAAGGGTTTCTGACTTAGTAGTGCTTTCTTGTTTTTGATCTTTCTGTGCTTGTGTCTTCTTCATCGATTTTATTCAAAGTACCATAACCTGTGTTAAATCGTGGGAGCTCTTTATGTGTAGGGGCAATTATTTACATCCAAATTTTGAATGTTTTTAAAAAAGAGAATGAAATAATTGAATAGTGGTCTCAAATCTCAAATATTTCTGTAGAATAGAATGGCCCTCGTCTCAGTAAGTGACACCATTATCTGTCTAGTTGTTCAAGAAACCTAGGAGTCATTTCTGACTTCTTCTTTCCATCTCCATAGCTAATCCAGCAACAAATACTGTGGATTCTGCCTCTACAATATATCCCACATCTACCCACTTCTCCCTATTTCAACTTCTACCCTGTTAGTTCTAGCACGGGCACCTTGACTTCACATTTTCCTAACTGGTCTCTCATGCGCCACTCCTGTTTTTTACCATTCATTCTCCCCACAGCTGACAGGATGATCTTTACTTTTAAATTAAATATTTTATTTTGAGTTACCTGCAGATTGACATGCAGATATAAGAAATAATACAGAGATCCCATGTACCCTTAACCCAGTTTCCCCCCATGGTAGCATCTTGTGTTATTATAGTACAATATCACAACCCAGGATGTTGACATCGATACATCAAGATACAGACGTCTCCATCACCACAAGGGTCTCTCTGTTACCCTTTCATAACGACGCCTGCTTCCCTCCCACTCACCCTCTCCTTAACCTCCAGAAACCACTAATCTGGTCTCCATTTCTATGATTTTGGTCTTTTCAAGAATGTTATATAGATGGAATCATGCAGTACGTATGTCTAGAACTTCTAGCGTTATTTTGAAAAAGAGTGTTGACAATGGACATCCTTGGATTGTTCCCAGTCCTAAGGGGGAAGCATTCAGTCTTTCACCGGTAAGTACAGTCAAGCATTGCATAACGATGTTTTGGTCAACAATGGACCGCATGTATTAATGTCACAGTGGTCCCGTAAGATTATAATGGAGCTGAAAAATTCCTACCCCCTAGTGATGTTGTAGTTATCATAACATTGTAGTACAATTACTTTACTTTAAAGTAAATTTAGGTAGCCTAAGTGTACGATGTCTAGAAAATCTTCAGTGGCATACAGTGATGTGCTCAGCCAACACATTCATTCACTGCTCACTCACTGACCTACCCAGAGCAACTTCCAGTCCTACAAGCTCTAGTCATAATAAGTGCCCTGTTCAGGTACAATTTTTAAAAATATTTTATAGAGTATTTTTACTGTACCTTTTCTATGTTTAGATGTGTTTAGATACACAGATACCATTGTGTTACAATTGCCTGCAGTATTCAGTATAGTAATGTATTGTAAGGGTTTGTAACCTAGGAGCACTAGGCTATAGCATATAGCCTGGGTGTATAGTAGGCTACCATCTAGGTTTGTGTGAGTACACTCTGTGATGTTCACACATTGATGAAATTGCCTAACAAAACATTTTTTAGAATGTATCCCTGTTGTTAACTGATGCATGACTGTATAATGTTAGCTGTGGGTGTTTTGTAAATATACTTTATCAAATTGAGGAAATTTCTATTTCTATTTTTCTGAGAGTTTTTTTATGAATGGATGTTGGATTTTGTCACATGCTTTTTCTGCATTGATTGATATAATCGTGATTTTCTTCTTTAATGTGTTAATGCAGTCAATTGTTGATTGATTTTCAAATGTTGAACCAGGCTTAGGAATGGTGTGTAATTATTTTTATATATTGCTCAATTTTATTTGTTAATGTTTTGTTAAGGGATATAAGTCTATAGGTTTTTTTTGTACTTTCTTTGATTTTAGTATCAGAGTATTTGGAGCTTGATAAAATAAATGTTCCTTTCTCTTCTATTTTCTGAAAGAGATTATATAGAATTAGTGTTAAATATTCTTTAAACATTTGGTAGAATTCTCCAGTGACATTCTCTTGACCCAGAGATTTTTTTGGGGGAAAATTTTAAAGTATAGCTAAATTTCCTTAATAATAATAGGGCCAATCAAATCATTTGTTTCATGTTGGGTGAGCTGTGGTAGTTTGTGTTTTTCGAGGAGTTGGTCCATTTCATCTGTCAAATTTTTATGTGTAGAGTTATTTTATCAATATGCTTTTTATGTCCACAGCATCTGTATTGATATCTCATTTCATTTCTGATATTAGTAACTTGTGTCTTCTCTCTCTTTGCTCTGTCAGTCTTGCTAAAGGTTTATTGATTTTATTGATCTTTTCAAAGGACCAGCTCTTCATTTCATTGATTTTATCTATTGCTTTTCTGATTTAAAGTTCATTGATTTCTACTCTTATCTTTTTTATTTTATTTCTTTCACTTTCTTTGGGTTTATTTTGCTTTTCTTTTTTTAGGTTTTTGTGTTGGGAGCTTAGTTTATTGATCTGAGACACTGTTTCCTAATGTAAGCTTCTAGTACTATAAACTTCTCTCTCAGCATTGTTTTAGCTGTGTTCTCCAAATTTTGATATGTTGGATTTTCATTTTTGTTCAGCTCAACATATTTTTTTTTCTTTTTTTTTTTTGAGACAGAGTCTCACTCTTTTGCCTGGGCTAGAGTGAGTGCCGTGGCGTCAGCCTAGCTCACAGCAACCTCAAACTCCTGGGCTCAAGCGATCCTCCTGCCTCAGCCTCCCGAGTAGCTGGGACTACAG
>CAUYSK010023543.1:0-84379 GCA_963575035.1 Avahi laniger | reverse complement strand
AGCAACCTCAAACTCCTGGGCTCAAGCGATCCTCCTGCCTCAGCCTCCCGAGTAGCTGGGACTATAGGCATGCACCACCATGCCCGGCTAATTTTTTCTATATATTTTTAGTTGTCCAATTAATTTCTTTCTATTTTTAGTAGAGACGGGGTCTCGCTCTTGCTCAGGCTGGTTTCCAACTCCTGAGCTCAAACAATCCACCCGCCTCGGCCTCCCAGACTGCTAGGATTACAGGCGTGAGCCACCGTGCCCAGCCTAAACTCACATTATTGACGTGACTGACAGGTTTTGTCATAGTTCTACGGAGTATTGTTTCATTTTTTTTAATGTCTTTCATGTTATGACTTGAGTTCTCTGTGGTTTTAGTATTTCTTTTGATAGAGAGTGTGTTTTTGTTTTAGTTGTTATCTTTATATTAATAATTTTATGTACTAAGTCACCTCTTTCTTTGGAAACTTAGTTTTTACTATGAGCAATATTGAAATTAGTAGTACCTGCTTCTTTTCTTACTTCTCTTTCTTCTTTCCTCTTTATCATTTTCCAATTTTAATCATTAGCACAATTTTGATTTTAATGCTTTTATTCCTAAGTATACTAAGCTACTTGATTTGTGAATTTCAACTTATATGATTTTATACTTCCTATTAAAATCTTTGAAAATATCAGGGAGCTAATTCTACTTTGCATTAGTTATTTCTCTTTTCATATTTTTGTTAGTTGTAGACTATCTTCTTTCTTAGAGAACATTACATTTACACACTATTCTGCCAAAGTTTATCTTCATTTTTTTTTTTTTTTTTTTTTTGAGACAGAGTCTCACTTTGTTGCCCTGGCTAGAGTGCCGTGGCGTCAGCCTAGCTCACAGCAACCTCACACTCCTGGGCTCTAGCAATCCTAGTGCCTCAGCCTCCCAAGTAGCTGGGACTGCAGGCATGAGCCACCATGCCCGGCTAATTTTTTTTCTGTGTATTTTTAGCTGTCCAATTAATTTCTTTCTATTTTTGGTAGAGATGGAGTCTCGCTCTTGCTCAGGCTGTAGCTTCATCTTTTTATCTTGTTTCTGCAGTTAAATATACTCAGTTCATATAAAAAATGCATTTTACTGTTTTCCTGGCTTTTTTAAAATTGAGGTAAAATTTACAAACATTAAAATTTATCAAATTTTCTCTTTTTAGTTCTGAAGCTTCCAAACACATTCAGGTTTTCAAAATTCAATGCCAAGTGGACTGAGAGCCTCATTTCCTTGCTGGCTGTGAGCCAGGGTTTATTCTCAGCTTCTAGAGATTCCTGTATTCCTTGGCCCAGAGTGTCTTCCTCCCTCTTCAAGGTCAACAATGGCTGTTCGAGTCCTTCTCATGTTTCAAATCTCCCTGATCTCTCCTTCCTGCCTCATCTACCCTGCCTTTCTCTTATATTGCATCTTTCTGACTGACACATCCACCTTTCTCTTCTATTTTTAAGGACTTTGGGATAAGATTAAGCCCACCCAAATAATCCAGGATAATCCTCCTATTTTAAAGTCAGTTAATTAGTAACTTTAATTACGTCTGCAAAGTCCTTTCGCAATAGCGCCTAAATTCATTTTTGATTAGATTATCTTTATGGCTGCAATAAGAATTTTAAGAGGACATCTAGAATTATGCTTAACCTCCTACATAGATGGAAAAACTCAATTTCACTTACAAAGGAAATATCAATTAAACATATATTGAGATACCATTTCTCACTTTCTATTTAGACAAAGATCAAATAGCATGATGACATACTTATGAGGGATAAAAGTAACAGGAACTTGTATATATTACTAGTAAGGATTTTAATTGATATAACATTGATAGAGGGTAACATGGCAAAATCACAATTGCAAACATCAGTACCTGTTTATCCAGAAATTCTACATCTAGAATTTTTTTCTACAGATATCACATATATGTATGATATAACTTATGTACAAGGTTGTTTGCTACACATTGATTTTTGCAGCAAAATATTGAAAGCAAACTAAAGGCCCATAGGAATAGCTAATAGGTTAGCATAACTTGATATCAATAGAATGCAATATATAGAATATAATAGAATGCATAAAACAATAATGAACCTCTTTATATACTGTTACAAAATGATAAGCAAGATATATTATTATAAAAAGAAGTTATAGAAAACAAGTACTATATGCACTCAATTGTGCAAAAAGAGAAGAAACATAATATACATACTCACATGCATTTGCTTACATTTGTATAAAATATCTTCAAAAGTATATAAGAGAAACATAATAATAATTTATGCCTTCAGGGAAGAGAAATTAGTGGCACCCGGTGGTGGGGATGGAACATTTTGAAACTTTTTGCATCTTGGACCATATGAATATATAACATATTCATTAGCTAAATGAATAAATACACTGTGTAAAGTTATTTTTACAAACACCATCATTTCTTGAAAGTAAATATTTTTACTAGGAAAGCAGCCATTTAAGGAGTGACGACTATGTACCAAACAGCCTACAGAGCACCTTCTGGGCATCATCCCCTTTCCATCCTTAGAGCAATTTATATGGTTAGTAATAGTGTCCCATTTTACAAATGGGAACCATGAAGGTCAGAATGATTCATAATTGCCCAGGAATGCACAGGTGCTAAGACATTTAGCCAGCGTTTGTCCCAGGGTGATTTTATATCACAGTTTTAACCACTGCATGATAAGAAGACTATACAACTGAAAAAGCAAAAAGAATACAATCTTAGAACAAATAATATGCTTTTAAAAATATTTATTTTTATATAAATTAAATCTATTGCTCACCTATTTCACATTTTGTGTGTACAGTGGCATTGGTCCCCAAATTAAAGTTTAAGAAATACTGATGGAGTTCAATCTGCAGCTAGATGCTGAAATCTCTTCTATAACACCTCCCGCAGGAAGACCCAACACCTCTCCTTGAAAACGTCAGTGACAATGAACTTTCCCATAAAGTGATTTTCTCACAAAGCAGTCCTCTCCATGTGTTCGGGCAAGTTTCAGTGCTAGAGAGTTTGTGCTACATTGGTCTGAAATATGCTCCTAACTTGCCCAAATATGCTATCAACTTCAGTGCCTTTGTCTTAAGTTTTCTGTGTAGGGCCACCATGAAAAGTCAAATTGATTCCTCTTCCTTAGGACAGCTCTTCAAATATTCAAAATATTTCCCTTTCAAGTTTAAACTTTCCAAGATTCTCTGTCTCACACAATGGGATTTTTAGTATTTCGTCTGCATAAACAGGTAATTCGCCTCTGAAGCTACCCCAGTTTGTCAGTGTTTTCAATAGCACTGGGGAAAACTGACCAATAGAAAGCAGACAGGGGCTATTGACTCCAGTTGCTGAATATCATCCTATTAACACAGATGAAAATAGATTGTCCTCATGACAGGGAGATCAGCCTGCTAACTTGTACTGAGCAGGCAGCCACGTACAATCTTTAATTACTTTTCACAGGTGCAACTTTGGTTTCCCACCACACGCAGGCACATGTACACACACACACACACACACACACACACACACACACGCACAATGGAAAGACAATGAAAATGAGAGAGCAAGCATTTCTTGCCTTAAGGGGCAAGATTTTAATATTATACCTATTGCATTTAATTTCTTTTAGAGTCAGTTTGTGAAAAAGGCGGAGGCCAAATTCAGAGGAATAACATGGGGAAAGTAGGGAGAAGTTAAATATAGAAAAAAGAAACAGAAAATAGGACCTAAAACATACACCAGTATGATTTATGGTATTATTCTTTCATTAATGATATATCTACTGAAGCACCAGGATTTTTTTGCACTAAATATTTGAAACACTTTGTTAGCATCTAAATTTCAGACTCTTAATAAAATTATATCATTAAATTATATAAATAGCTAACATTTTCTTGAAGCATATTGTGTATCAGGAGATATTATAACGGCTTTCAATGAAAGACGTTCTCTTATTTCACAACAACCCTATATGATACAGATATTATATTCTCTCTATTTTTAAATATGAGAAAACTGAGGCATGAAGGAGTTAACTAATTTTCCAAAGGTCATAGAACAAATGATCAGCACACCTGATATCCAAAACCAAGAAGTTCAGTTTTAAAACAAATGACATATTGTTATTTGTGTAATAGTTTTGTAAACGACTTGCTTGAGTTTCTTTTTTGAAAAGGTAAAAATATTGAAATTCAGGAATATGAAGAATTGGTAATGGCTGTAGACCAGGGGAGAGCTGCATTTAATCCAGGCAGAAAGTCAATCATAGAAAGGAAGCAGTAGACATAGTGGTTGGGTGCATATGCTTTCAGATGACATAGACTGGGTTTGAATTCCACTCTGCTACTTCCCAAAGTATGAGGACATTGGAGCAATAGCCTGACCTGAAGTAAGCCCCAGTTTCCTCATCTACAAGATGAAGATGATAATATCTTCTTCAAAGGGCTCTTGCCAAGAACAAATATGATAATATATGTAAATCACTTCATAGGGCTGGACACATAGTATGCATTTAATAAATGACAGCTATTATATTATTATTACAGTCAAGTTTGAGTCATGACCCCGGAGGGAGCTTGTGCCTGGTAAATTCAATTTTCTCCCTCAGTAAGTTGCCCGTGTCCCCAACCTCCAGTAGTGCCTAATTCAGGAATGTGTGCTCAATAATTAATCATAGATTATATTTTATTGCATTAGCTAATGTTGCTTTCCACTTTTAGCTGTTTCATAACTTCATGGGGAATTTGTCATTTTTTTCATTAAATGAAAGGAAATGTAAAATAAGAAATTGAGAGAATATTCTTTTCTACCATTTCTAAATTAAAGGGTATTTCTCCTTCTATGGTAGATGATTTATTGTTTATTATAATGTCTATCAAAATGTCTCTAACAGTGGCAGTTTTGGAGGCTGGAGAGCAAATATTGTTAAGGAAAAAAATTCAACAGAGTATGTAGCTGAAAGTCTGGGATAGTCACCATACTTTTATCAATGCAGAGTCATTACACATGGAAAGAAAATAACAATTTTTGTTCAAAATCAAGTTATCTCATTATTTACTTAGATATTAGTACTAACTTATTTCTACACCATTTGCAACATTGTTTACAGTTAACATTTTTAAGCAGAGTCCTCAGAATCTTTTCAGGTTTCCAAGAATTTGTCTCTCCCGGGAAAATCTCTCCAGGTACGAATGACTGCCGACCTCACTTCTCTTCAAATAGAAGATTGATAAAATTATATTTGATATTTAAGTTATAACACAACACAATTTACCAATAGAGATTGTGTCACTGAATAGTGAAGCTGAAATTGAAATCAGATCGTGTGACTTTTCTGCCTGAAAGTAGATTATCTTCCTATCAAATTTAGAATATAATCTATGGTCCTTACCAAGATCTTTAAGGTCCTCTGTGGATTCGCCCTTGCCTAGCTCTCTGATAAGTCTCCTCTTCATCCTTCCCCTGTGCAGCTCCTCGAACATCCCTGGCATTCTTTCATGACTCTAAACTTTCCTGACTTTCTGGCTTAGCCAGGGCTCCTCCTGAAAATCTCCCCTCTCCCAAGACCTTTACTTGAATGACTCTTCTTGTCATTTAAATCTCAACTCAAAGTCCTGCTCCTCAGATATCCCCACCTTGACCGTTCAGTATAATGATTCCCCTACTCCAGTCATACACTAGGATAATCCTGTTACATTTTACTTATAAAGATCATTATCTGTAATTATCTTATTTGTTTCCATGTTTATTGCCTGTCTCTGCTAGAATATAAGCATCACAAGAGCAGTAAGTGTGTCTGTTTTGATCATCGCTGAATTCTCGGGGCCTAGAGGAGTGCCTGGTACATAGCACATCCTCGAAACATATTTACGAATTAAACTACGGGGGATTTAAAGTTTTTACTACATTGTGGTTTTCTTAATATATTCAAATTAGCACAATAATGTGGTGGTTCCACCTGCTCTGGAATTAGACTGCTTAGGTTTTCAAACTCCAGTTCTGTCACTTGCGACAGAGAGTATCTATCTCACAGGGACATCGAAAGGATTGCCTGCAATAATGAGTTTAGAGTATTCAGCACAGTGAACTCCCAGTAAATATTAGTCATAATTATGCATTTCTTTTGTACTCAGAAAGTCCTGTTGTTTTAAAGGTTTTATCATATACAAATATTAAGTAGAACTGTTAAGAGTCTCCCAGCTAATGTGTGTGTCTCTTCCTACCGTCAATTCACATTTGCTTTATTACAGGATTAGCAAATACAAGTTAACGTCCCTTTTTCTTTTTCAATTGCTGTGTTCCAGAGGTGCTCCATGGATGTAACTTTTATTTTCTGTGCCAATAATTTTTACTGCTTCTTTCATACATCAAATATGTGAATTTCTCTAGAGAATATCTTTGGGTTAGAAAATGCAGATATGATCCCAAGCTATATGAGGATGGGCAAGTAAATACTAAACACATTAAAAATTATATAATGACAATCTGAGACAAGTTCTATGAAGGAAATACAGATGATGCTATGAAAATGTATCATAAGACAATGCCGTTTAGATTTGGAAGTGGGAACAGTGAAGGAAGGCATCTTGAAAGAAATAATATATGAGCTGAAATTAAAGGCCGAGTACAAGTAAGTCAGGCAGAATCTGGAAGGTATACAGTGTTCTAAGGAGAGGAAAACAAATTGGCAAAGTTTTCTGAGAAGTAGGAGATTGAAAATTTGATGAAAAAGCTTGATGTCGGGTAATGAGTGGGGAGCAGAGGGTTAGAGATGAGGTTCTAGAAGGGATGGAGGCCAAATTCTGAGCACCTTCCAGACAATGTCAGGGATTTGGAATTTTATCTTTCAGGCAGTTGAAATCCATGAGGATTTTATGCAGATGAGTGTCAAGATCGTATGTGAATGTTTGGAAACTCACTTTGGCTGCATTGTTGAAGATGGTTAGGAAGTAAGGCAGAGGAGGTTATCTCATTAGTCTAAGGTGGTGGCTTAAATAGGGAGGGGTGGTGAGAGAGAAACAAGTGAATGGAGCCAAGGCACATTTCTTTCAGTCTTATTTTCTCAATCTTGAAACATCAGGAGTTAGCATGAAGGACATTGAGCATCAAAGGCCTTTAATTAAATAACTATGATACTGCACAATAATCTGGCTAAAATCACTAAGCAGTCAGTCCACAGATAGTTATTACAGTTATGGACTGTTAAGTATGGACAAGACAATGGTATCCTTCATTAACTCCCACAGAACAGGTATGGAAAAGAGTCATATTAAGTAGCTGACCTCTTTGAAAGAGTTTTAATTTAAATATAAAATATGTGTTTTGATTGATACTTAGATATAATATACAGTTGTGTCTGAAACCTTTTTCTTTTTCTTTTTTTTTTTTTTTTTTTTTTTGAGACAGAGTCTCACTCTGGTGCCCCAGGTAGAGTGCAGCGGTGTTATCATAGCTCACAGCAACCTCAAACTCCTGGGCTCAAGCGATCCTCCTGCCTCAGCCTCCCAAGTAGCTGGGGCTACAGGCACGTGCCACGACACCAAGCTAATTTTTCTATTTTTAGTAGAGACAGGGTTTCATTCTGCTCAGGCTGGTCTCGAACTCCTGAGCCCAAGCAATCCCCCCTCATCTTGGTCTCTCCCAGAGTGTTAGGATTACAGACATGAGCCACCATGTCCAGCCTGAAAGCTGTTTCTCTAAAATTTATCTATAAATAAATTACCACCACTGTTACATAAATTGAGTTTGTATTCTCTAGCTGCAAGAAATGGGATGACAGTTTATTTCAACAAACATATATTCAACACTGCCTGTATGCCAGCCACTGCAGTATGAAGATCAAAAGACATGAAGCAGATGCTCCTTCATCCTGGTACTAGTAGTAGTTTATTTTCATGAACTGATTTTAAGAAACAAACCTGCCGGCTAACTATGGTCAGAATGGCATTTTTATAGCAATTGTGCTTAAAATGAAAACATCGTTAAATATTCTCCAGCATTTACATGAACAAAATAAAAGATAAATAGGTACTTAAATCCAGTATCATGAGTTCTATAAGTGCTGTGTCTATTTTGTTCAATATTATATTTTCAGCATTTAGCTCATTATCTAGGACATGGCACATAGCTATTAAACTAATAAATGACAGAATAATTGAATCCTTGAATCTGTTATGTGGGGTAGAATTTAAAACCCCTACTTCTGGAAAGTCCCATCAGAATACATATATATTCAAAATCAGATCTTTCACAGGACTGAATAATCGGTAAGACTTGTCCTTCACCTTTTTCCAAATAAAGTTGCTTTTCTATTCTTTTCAGCTGAAAACTCTAGAATTTTGCCTGAGTATATATTGAAATGATCAGCAAATACAAATATATGTTTTGGGGTTTTTTTGAATGAAATGTCCTACTCATTAGTTTTGTCAGGGTCCACTTCTGTGTAGGAATTAACTTACGTTCTGTCTGGGAAAGAAGTTAGACCCTAAGGTTTCACAAAACTTCCCGTCTAGTAATCAAGTCTAGTATCAATATAATTCAATTTCAAAATTCTTTCTTTATATCTACTATGCCTTGGGTACTTGCAAATTGTTGAAAAGTAAAAATGAATAAAATGAGGACTGCACTCAAATATTTTTTAATTTAGTTTGAGGAGAAACAGAAGTAAGCAAAAGATTATATGCAGCTATGTGCTATAAAAGAACGATATCAGAGCCCTGAAAAAACACGTCTCAATCTGCATGGGCTACCATTACAAAATACAAAGACTGGGTGGCTTAAACAACAGACATCTGTTTTCTCACAGTTCTACAGTCTGGAAAGTCCAAGATCAAGTTTCCAGCAGAATTCAGTTTCTGGTGAGGGCTCTCTTGCTGGCTGGCAGAGCTGCTTTCTCGCTGTGTCCTCACAGTGAGAGAGAAAGAGAGAAAGCCCTGTCCTCACAGCAGAGAGAAAGAGAGAAAGCCCTGGACTCTCTTCCTCTTCTTATAAGCACACCACTCTTTTCAGATTAGGGCCCCACCCCTATGATGTCATTTAACCTTTATTATTTCCTTAAAGATCCTGTTTCCAAGTACAATCACATCGAGGGCTAGGTCTTCAACATACGAATTTGGAGGCACAATCAGTCCATAGCAAGGCATCAAAGGCAGAGGGGGTTGATAGATTTCATGGAGAAACAGCAACTGGGAGAAGTCCGACATGTTAGGGAAATGGTTATGACCTTCCTGGTGGAGGGCACAGCATGAGCACGTATGGAGATAAGAACTGGAAGAATAAGTATTGGAGGCACCTAGGATGTGAATCAGAGAATGGAGCCACTGTTGTGGCCCAGAGATACACATTCAGGAGTCATCAGGATGTTAGACTGAAGGCGACCATCAAGGTAGTGGGTGTAGATCCAGGAAAGGTCTGGCAATGAAGCCCCGGTGTGACACATCCACAGACCAGAGTTTGCTGAGAAGAGGGGGCGTCCAGCAAAGGAGACTAAGAAGGAGTGGCCAGCGAGGTAGGTGGGAGGAGACCCAACAGAGTGTGCTTTCCGGATACCAGGTGAAGCCTGAGTTTTAAGGAGATGGGTGGGTCAAAGATCAAGGGTATTAAGTACTACTGATGGATCTTGTAAGATGCATACTTCCTAGCTGCTAACATTAGATTAGCAAGGTAGAGATTATTAGTAGTAACTTGGACCAGAGAAGTTTGCCTGCAGTTGTAGAGTAAAGACCTGGCTGAAGTGGGTTCAAGAAAGAAGGACATGAACACTGAACACAGCAGGTATAGACAATCCTTCAAGGGAATTCACTGCAAAGGGAAACAGAAGAAAGGATACAGTATGAGGTGGCTCCAGGCAGAAATAGAGCCACCTCCTCCCCCACACCCCAAAGTATCAACCTGTCCCAAAATCCACACTCTGTTCTCCAAGTGTAAGTTTATATGTATGTGAAATACTGCTTGGAAGGAGTTTGACTATAATAAAAACAAAAGATTAACTGAAAACAACCAAATAAGCCAATATTTTGAAATATGAACTATATATAGTTTACTAAACAGCTTTCTAAGGCTTGATTATATATTTAGCAGATAGAAAACTATGTATTTTTGGTTTTGGTTTTGACTTGCAATTCCTCCTTTAGATAAAAATCAGTAAATTCCTTAGCCACATCAAGTTAGGGGAAATGTCTTTGCTCTGGCTCTATCATTAAATTATTCAAATCTACTCCCTCCCCATGTTTGGTGGCCCCAATTTATTCCTCTTACCTTATGAATTAGAATGGTCATTTTTTTATGACAGTGACTTCCTTTTCTCTGTTTCGTGCTTTGTTTTGTTGTTGTTTTAGATTGACTCTGTAAAATTCATATCACTCTGAGTATTATGTAGAAGTTTGACTAAATATATTAATACATCTTAACCAAGGCTCGTCCTAAGGTTTGTTTTCCATTTGTATGCTTTCTGGTAAATCACTAGTTTCCCTGAGCATGGCCCCCTTTGATCTGCTTGTAATTCTTATGGCTTTATGAATTTTTATTTTATTCCCAATTGTGACAGAGACACCTTGTGGGTGCTTCCCTAATGAACCATTCCCTTGTGTGATCCTATCTAAGAGTGTGGGTGCGCTCTCTGTCTTGCTTCTGTTCAATAGAATGTGGCAAAAATAATGAAACATCACTGCTGTTTATGTTACATTATATGAGACTCATGGCCAACAGGCAAGCTGTGAGCTACCTCTGGAGAGACCCAGGTGGCAGGGAGCTATGGGTGGCCACTAGGACCTGAGGGTGGCTCCAGCCCGCAGCCAGGAAGAAGCCAGCACCCTGAGTCATACAGATGCAAGGAAATGGATCCTGCCAACAAACTGAATGAGCTTGAAAGTAGATTCTTCCCTAGTCAAATATCCAGATGTGAACATAACCAGTGACACCTCGATCACAGGCTTCTGAGAACATGATCAATGGACCTAGTCAAACACTGCCCAGGCTTCTGACCCTCAGAAACTGGGGGAATATAAATACTTGTCATTGTGGTAATTTGTTATAAACTGATACAAAACATACACAAAGCTTTCTGTGTTTTTTATTGAGACTGTCTTTTTTTATAAACATATCACTGGATGTTTTTTAGATCCAATTTGATAGCCTCTACCATGAAGGAGTTTCAAAAAATTTAAATTTATTATACCTATAGTTATATCAAATTATTTCTGTTACCACATATCACGTTCTTTATTCATGGTGTTTTCATTTTATTTCTTTTATTCCTCACTTCTGGTGTCTGACTGGATAGCTTGAGTACCCTTCTACTTGCTTAAAAATTACACATTCTGTTTTTGTTCTTTTAACGGTCGGGCTTACTATCCGTACTTAAAATTATTTAACCCTATTTATTTCTTAAAATTATTAGTATGTATTTTGATATTTTTGCCTCTAATAAGATAAATATTTTAGCATATTGCCATACCAGTTTGGTCTCCTTCCTGCTATTATATTAATATTATCTGGTATTATAATTAGCAATGAACTTTACCAACTTAACTTCATGTAGCCTCTCTTAGACTGATTGAATAACGAGAATTTCCTTTGAAAGTGTTCTGAGCTGGATCTTTGGCAAAGCTTATGAAGTCTCACATGCCTGAGAATGTTTTTATTGTGCCTCCATTTTGGAATGATAATTTTGTTAATTAAAAATTTCGTTTATGGCTTCTTTTCCTTCAAGACTTAAAAAACGTTGTTCCATTATTGCCTAGGTTTCATTGTTTCTGTTGAGAAGACTGATTGAATCTAATGCTTATTCTTCTGTAGGCAATTTGCTTTTCCTCTCTGCAAGCTGTTAGAATTGTTAGCTTTTGGTCTTTGATATTCTTAAACGTTACTTTCAGGTACCTAGATGTAGGTTTTTCTCTTGTTCTTCCTAAGTAGCACTTCAGGAATTCTTTTAATCTGAGATCTTTCATCTTATTAATTCTGGAAATTTATCTCTAGTATTTCTCCAAATATATCCTTCTTTCATTTAGTTTTCTCTCCTTCTTAATTCCCTCCCCTTAATTCTCTCCTATAATTCCCTCTGTATGTCTTAGTTCTCTTTTATCCCTTGCCTGCTGTCCTCTGACCTTGCAACTCACCATTTCTTTCTCCAGCTAAGTTCACCTTCTTGAAAATCTTATCTACAGTTTCCTCTATAGGGCACTATAGTGCCCGTACCTAATATTTGCACTTGCCTCTTTTTATTACTTTTTGTACTTAAAGATACTAATATCATTCCTTATGTTCTTTAATATGTCAGTCATGATAGTTTTAGATTTTTGGTTCATCAGTTTCAATAGCACTGCTTCAGATGGGATGCTAATTCTACTTTAGATAGTATATGTTGTTCAGTTTTTGCCTTCCTTTGACAATATTATATTAAATTATTTATCAAGTGTCAATGTATTTTGTCTTGTAACCTTACATTTAGCTTCTCTCTTTGGATCCTGTGTCCTAGGCCCTGACAGCAGCACTAAGTTTAAAGAGCTAGGGGAGATGAAGCCCAAAGCAGAGAGCTCCTAGGACCACAAACCTATTCCCTCAGGGAAATTCTTCGACCTGACTTTACCTCTAAACACTTTAGGGAAAGCAGTATGGCTAGGCGAAATCTCTGTAGGTTATAATACTTCAGCCTGGAGGTTTGGAAGGGAGGGAGTTGAGGAGAAAATACTCAAGGAAGTTTCTTATTATGTTTTTGTCCTTGCCCCAGAAGGGCTTTAGGTTGCTCTGATACAACCCTGTGGACACCAGCTGCAGCAGCTGATCCATGGGGGTCTAAGGATATAGGGCAGCCAATGACTGCCAGGTACCATGTGCCAGACACCAAGGAGCAAGAGCAGATCCTCCAACCAAAGGTCCACCTGCAGCCTGCAGCAGCCTCTTCTTCCTCCATTCTTATCATTGTCAAATCTCTCCACTACACACCTTCAACAAGCACCAGCTCAAATAGCTTTCAGAGCTGGCTTTCAGGAAGAATCAGCAGCTCATGCTAGCTCACCATCTTCATTGCATTCTTTTTCTCTACTCAGTCTGTCCATACATCATTTCTGAGCTTCAGTGGAGAGATGACATTTTTAGGAAAAAAGAAAAAAAATCTTCTAGGTTCAATAAAACTGGAAAGTGCTACCAATTCCATGAAGCTCATAAACTCTAATATTTCTGGTATCACAACATCAAACCCATTTTAGTAGCTATAGCCACCTGTGACATTATTGTTAAATCAGTTAATTCATATGAATAACTATTTAATACAAGAGAACATTCATATCCAACCCTAACAAGCTATATGAAAACCAGAAAGTCCTAGGAAAATGGTGGCACAATTCATTCATTCAGTTAAACAAAAAAATATTCAAGGAATATTTTCTATATGCCAGGCTCTAGGCTATGGAAACAAAAGTGACTAAAATGAAGTACTTGTCTTCAAGGGGATCTTCCTTAAATGAGTTATAATTGAAATAAAACATCTAAAAAAATGACAATTGAATGTATTCATAGAGTTTGTACAAAGTTCTAACAGAGCATAGAGAAGGGAGCTCCTAACTTACTAGGCAGGGGTACAAAGCTTCCCCAGAGACAAGTTACCTGAGGATGTGGCACAACATCAAGGTCATGGTGGTCTGGACTCTCAACAAACTTATTATTCGCAAGGTCCAACCTCAACTACTCCAAAATCTTTACACAAGGACTCTGACTAGTATTGTGAAAACATAAAAATAAAAATAAACTGATCTGGCTATTGCTGCCTGAGCCTACAAATTATTTGATAATCACTTGTAGTTATTACAGTTATTAAATTATATACAGTTTAGTATATGCTGGCTCTGAAATATTGGAAGTGTGATTATGTGGTAAGCCAGTTCCTACCTATCTAGATGTGGGCTTGCCTGCCCAAGGGGTGAGCACCCATGCTTTTGAAACCCTGACATCTGGTCATATACATATTCCAGATGGGGATGTAAAACCATGAGAAGTTTATCACCTGCCTGTTACTATGTATTTTTACTATTTCCTCTGTTCTAGGACTACTGAATAAATCAATTCTGTGAGAAGAGTTAGAAAGTATAGCTCTTAAACATCCAATACATATCTTAATATCAAATCTGTGTGAGCCCTATAATGGTATAGCAAGGTATAGCTCACCTATGTAATTATTTACTCTGAGTCTACATGAAAAGATTTTGCAAATAAAATGCATCAGTTATTTGTTTAACAAATATGTACTTGGCATTACTGTTTTCCAGGTACTGGGATACGTTTTAGGGATATGGAAGTAATCAACACACAGAATATCTAATTCATAGAAATTACACGTCTTATGGGGCAGGGAGATATTGAACAAGTGATTATAAACATTATAAATGCTATAAAAGAGAAGTACAGTGTGCTGTGGAAGCATAGAAGGTGATGTTAAAAATGTGACTTCTTCTGAAGAACCACTGTTGGAAATTGAGATTTCACATTAAAATCAATAGGGCTAGAATCACATGCCTCACTTCTTTACAGGTTGTATTGTGAATGGCTTGTGCTTCTTATACCGTAATACCCATGGGGGAATCTAGAAGCTACATGATAAACACAATGCATATTTCTAGGGCTTCAGTTTCACTTGAATATTTGGGAAAACAAACATATTTTATATTAAAACAAATATAGATATATTGTGGAATAGACTGTATGCATGTTAAAGATAAAAGATGAAACTTCAAAGAAATTTCACACTTGCTGTGATTCCCTTTGAACTACACCCCCACACTCCCTAGGGGTGTATATTCACTCTCCTCTGCCTTTAGGGATACTTTATAAAAAAAATAATGCTTAGCAAGCAATAGAAGAAGCATGGAGTCAAACAAATTTGGATTTGGGGCCTGGTGCCACTAAGAATAGCAGGGTAGCCTTCACCAAGCTAGGTAACCTCTGTGACTCAGTTTCCTTGAGGATGACATACTGATGACGCTTACTTCTCAATATTGCTGTGATTGAATCTTCACAGCAAATAGAAAAATTTCAGGGCAGTGTTAGCTACAAAATAGGCATTTAATAAATATGAGTTACCTCTTCCCAATATCCGTGACATAAATAGTCATCTAGCAATCTTACTGTTTAAACTCAGCATGGCTAGAGCTACGGGAGGAACAACCAAAGAAAGTAGGTTTTAGAAAGGCCTGCCTTACGCTTCCATCTGTTTATCCATTAACATAATAGCTACTGTAATAACAGCTAACAAATGTGAGTGTATGTATGGTGAATCTGAAACGCTTGTAAACTGTAATTTAAGGAAAACAAACAAACAAACCTACCCATTTTCCATATGTTGATATATTTTTACTGTGCTGCTATTTTTAAACATTTCATATTATAAGAGGAAAAAATAACCACCAAGACTGCCCCACCCCTCTTATCAACAAAATATAGGATTAAAGAGTGTAAGAATCCTTGATTAACTCTAAATCAATATACAGTTGTAGAGTATGCTTATGATTATAAGGATAGGCTGACAAGTAACAGGCTCTGTGATTCTCAATGCTATGTACTCTTGTATCTGGACAGCTGTCATATTCATTTTTTTTAAGTTTAATTTAATTAAATTTTGCTCTTTCCTTCAATGTCCTAAATCCCACTGAATGAGTAGAATTGAAACATTTAGCAAAATTAACTGATCATAGCTTGAAATTTTTCATATATAAAGATAGATATATATAATAATTATATATATATATATGTTAAGATTCATTTTAATTTTCCCAAATGGTTTGTATCTAAAACGGAATTGAGCATCTTAATATTGCAATAGAATAATTAAATAAATAGTTTCTACTTGTTTCACCTAATGGAGCCAAGAGAAAAGAAAACTTATCAGGGTTATGTTTAGTCTCAAATCTTTGTTACTTAAAATGTAGTATTTTATCATTAACGTGCTATGATATGAACCGGAGTTGTTGATTAAAGGATTACTTATCAGGATGTACAGTGAAGCAAATAGGAGAAGATTCATCAGGGACATGGTGGGTCTGAGCCCCACAGCTGTGAAGAAGGCCGAGGACAGTTCACCAGGTGTGAAACGGGTAGGGCTCCACGCCTGCGTCCGAGGTCTGGAGAGGTGATTCCCAGTGAAGAGGAGCATGCATGTGTCCTTGACTGCCTGCCAAGTTCTAGAAGATACAGAGGGAGACTTCAGTTCCTAACAGTCCTCAAGACTGAAGTGATAGAATGATGGTCTTCTTAGTGTCAAAAAAGCCTGAAATTCCAGTTGCTTTAAAGCAAGACAATAAATGGCTTTGTATTATTATAAATAGATAGTGTCTGGCATTTTCTTAAATCTCTGCTGCTGGCTATTCCACATTACTGCTTACATGCAGGACTGAATTACTCACATCAACAGCTAAGTGTGAGGCAGAAATCATTGCGCACGTTGCGTGTGTGCAATCTTACCATATACATTAACTTCTGACCCTGATGTCGCCAATGTAAACAGAAGCTACGGCAGTATCTCCCTCATGCTATTGCTATATGGCCAGTCCTTTTATTTTTAGTCTTGGGTTCATGGAAAAGTAGTATTTCACCACGTGTCCCACCAACTTCCGTGTTTGCAGTGGATCACGCTGATCCCTGCAGCAGAGAAATCTGGCTCCTCCCCTGACTGGACAGCTTCCTGCTAAGGCCACAGGCCCATAGAAAAAGGCAGTGTTTCTCTCCTATAGAAAGTGAAGTTCAAAAAATCCTAAACTTTAAGCTTCCACAGCTGTTTTCTCTATCAATTCATATTCATGAATATGTAAGAACCAATTTCTTTAACAGAACTTTCTGGATTTCTAGCAATTCTTAAATCTGACAACTTTAAGAGTCTATTTTTTATCTCAAAGACTCATCCCAGTATCTGGTATACAATAGGTGCTTAGTACATGCATTTAGTAATGCTAAGAGTCTTGGTAAATGTGCCTTTCTTCTCTGAATAAAAAGACTTTCCTGTTGTTCTCTACCTCTGTGCATTTCTTATGGCCAAATTGGTCTCCATGGATAAAAAATAAGCATGTTCTCATTCTGAAGCCTAAAAATACTAGACTCACATCTTTCAGGAAGATTTAGTATAAAAATCAGTAGGATTCTTTGATTGCAAATAAGAGAAATCAACTCTAAGTAACTTAAACTACAGAGAACGTCAGGGAGCTAACACAATCAAAGAGAAAATTGAATAACAGCCCTTAGAAATAACAACAGACATGCAGCTCGTTGGGGTAGAAGTCACTGGATATGTCATATCACCACAATAATTTTTCTGAAAGAAATCAAGGTGTTGTTAGGAAGCCAGAATGGATGATAGATTAGACATACATATTTTGTTTTTCTTTAGAGATGACAATATCCCTGACAGATTGTATAATAGATATATTTGTACCCTCAGTCCTTCCACAAAAATTGTGCTAAATAAGCAGTTATGGATATTAATAGTGATCAAGATTTCTTAAGCATTAACCTTTAACGAATGTCTTTCACCAGAATCAGGATCTTTGATGTCTGTGGTATGCCCCATTACCCCCTCTTTTGTGAAGTCCCTATTTTCTTTACCAGAGTACTATTTCCAAGTAAAAATTATTGTGGAAGGCACCAGGAGTCCTAGCTTTCTTACACCCACAGGACTAGATCTAGGACTTCACTGAAAGCTCAAAATTTTGATCACAAATGTTCATGAGAGTAGTGAATTAAAAGAATGCCTGTCCATCACATTAATTCATAGATTTGATGTAAAGTTTCAGAACAATATCTGAAGTAAATACACTGCAACATGTATAAACTCCAAAACTGCAGGAACATCCTTTGTCTACCTGAGGTAGTTCTCTGTTCCTGTAGCAATAACTCATTGCTTGAGTACTCGTCCCTGGTCTCCAGGCTCTGAAATTCTCCAAAAGTGATTGGCGCATGCCTAAGTTTTCAATTACACTTGCTATGTGTCCCAGATGAAAGCTTCTCCTTTTCACTTACATTTTTCCTCAATTATTTTCTCATTCAGGGAAGGGCTCCAGAGAACAGCACAACCAAAATTATGTCCAGTTAATTTGCAGTTCTTGAGTTGTACTCATTCTGCATTGGCAGTCATAAATCTTCGAGTCTTTGTCCTGACGTAGTTAAAGAATGTGGAAAGTTGACTTATTTTTAAGGTGGGATGGGAATATACTGAGTGACACGGTTTAATTTGAACATCAATCTAACTGTCTACTCACTGTGAAGGAACTTTTGGGAGGAACCGTCATTGATGAGACTGAAACTAGAAATTGTGTCAAGAGTCCTGGGTTTAACCAGGTATGATTTTAGCATGCTAATCTTGCAGCCTTGAAATTCCATTGATGCTGCCACTGATCTTACAAAGCGGGGGTGCAAATTATCTGATAGGATGTAATTACTCATTTATTCATTCAACAAATATTATTCGAGCTCTTACTATGTGACAATCTTCATGTGAGGCACTAGAAACATAGAAGTAAATAAAGTAGATAAGGAATCTGCCTCACAGAGCTTAC
Source organism: Avahi laniger (assembly GCA_963575035.1). Taxonomy (NCBI): domain Eukaryota; kingdom Metazoa; phylum Chordata; class Mammalia; order Primates; family Indriidae; genus Avahi; species Avahi laniger. The sequence continues at coordinate 65,832 of CAUYSK010023543.1, read as the reverse complement.
ATTTTATTGGAGAAAGGAAGCTATTAAGCAAACGAGTACAATAAATACATACACGATAGCATGGTTTCAGATAAGGACAGGTGATTTTAAGAAAATAAAACAGAGTGATGGTATGGGCATCAATGGTAGCTATTTGATGAGGATGGTTAAAGAAGACCTTCCCTGAGAAGATAAGATTTGAATAGAGGTGTGGATAATGGAAAGAAGCTAGCCAGGCAGAGGGATGTGGGAATAGCTTTTGGGAAAGAGAGAACAGCTAGTGAGAAGGGTTAATGTAAAGAACTTGGCATGGAGCAGGATGGGCAGAGCAATGAGCAGTAAAAGATCACCGGAGAGAGTTATGCAGGGACGAGAGAGTGCCAGAACCTTTAGGCCATAATAAGAAATTTGAATTTTATTCTATTTGCAATAGGAAACCATTGAAGAGTTTCAATCAGAGAATAATATGATTTACATGTGAAGATCCTATTTTCTGCTGTTTTAGAATTGGTTGTAGAAGGGGAGAGTAGAAACTGGGAAACAAATTAGGATGTCATTACCCAGAGAGTTGAATAAATGGTCATGTAAATAGTGAGAAGTGCTGGGATTTGGGATACGCTTTGAAGATACGAGCTGACAAGATTTGCTGGCAGAATGGATGGGGGAAGACCGTACTCCAGAAAGGAATCCTGGATGATGTATCTGTTTTTGGACTAGGAAACTAATTGAATGAATGAGAGTGACACAAATAATTATTGTGTGAAATACTGGAGCAAAAGTAGGTTTGAAAGGTGTTGGGAGTAGAAAGACAGAGATAAACAGAGTAAGAAATTAAGACTTTTTGGACATGTAAAGTTTGAAACACCTCTTAACCATCAAAGTGGAAACACTTAGATGAATCTCGAGCATAGCGGAAGAAATAAGAGTTGGAGATATAATAAATAGTTATCACTATACATCATTATCTGTGTGCGTGTGTGTGTGTGTGTGTGTGTGTGTGTGTAAAATAAGTTTTGAATCCATCTATTCATCCATTCATCCATCTATAATATTTTCTAAGTATTTACTTTCTTACTACTTATCTATATAACTATTTGTCATTATAGATGCTCAGTAAATACAAGTGGGATACGAATCATAAACTTTTATGAAATATGGATTCCATCATGTTTCTTGCATATAATCCTTCTTTGTGAAATCTGGAGCTGACAATGTAAGCTACAATTTCATATTCATGAAAACTTAATTTAATGAAAGACATCACCAAGTATTACTTATGCTTCTTTCCCCCATTCAAATGACTCCAGCTGATCTCCAATTTATCTTAATTTCTCCAAGGCATTTCACATATAAACAATTAAGATATAGTCATAGAGTGGATTTCATTCTAAAAAAACTGACTCATCTGAAAATTGTGTAGGGTTGGTGGGTTTTATCATTAGCTTAAATTTGTTTCTTTAATTTATTTAGAGAATTAACAGTTTAGAAAACGAACTCAGAAAGTTACTAAGGAAAAAGGAGAGAAAAATTCAAAATAGCTGTCATTTACAAGAAGAAAAGATTATATTTGAAAAACCTAAAGAAGATTTGGCACTGAGTTCACATTATAGATATTCCAAGGAATGAGAAAATTATTAGTACTACACATTAAACACTTTGCAATTCATTTCAGAATACGATTTATTTCTGAGACAGAGAAATGGAGACTGGGAAAGAACGCATATGGCGTGACTGACAAGTGTCCAGAAGGTTATAGCTACAAAAAAAAATGTCATTCCATATAGATAAGCTAGGGAGATTTTTTTGTTAACAAAACACATAGTAGCTAGTGGAATTTCATTCACTTGTAAAATTTCAGGCTTCTTGGATTCAGAGAATATAGTACTTGCTAATCATGTAAACCGTAAGATAACATTTTAATGAGAATTATATAATTTCACTGGAAGGGAAAATATTCTAAAGCATTCCACTAGAAATTGACAGCTTGTGTTTAAAACTGTCTGACACGTTCTACAGGATGAACACAGATTCAACACTGGGCAAGCAATACCGGGCCTTCTCTTGTCAGAATTTTTGTCTTTGGAATGGCATTCTTTGATGTTAGAAGTCTAGATTTTGGGGGTAATTCCCCTTCCTCACACTAGAGCAGGGGAGTCTAAATCATTGAAAGTAATGGAATCAGAAATAATCTTTCACACTTTGTTCCCCGTCTGAACCCCATGGGCAACTATTGTTCCTGCGCCGTCTGCACGGTGTTTCTCAGGCTGCCTATCAGACTGTGAAAAGCTTTTACGGTAGAGAGAGCCTGAGTGAAGAGCATCGCAGGATGAGAATCGGTAGGACAAAGCATATCAAGGGCGAAAGTTTAGACAGACAGACAGCTGCAGAAACGAACAAAGTGTGGCTAGAAGGAGCCAGAGTCATTACTGAGGGGGTGAAGATGAAAAACAAGGAATAGATGCTCAGAGGCAGTAAGTCCCAGAGGGTAAGAGCTCAGGCTCTGGAACCAGACTGACCCCTCCCACGCTGATTCTGCCCCTGACGTGCTGTGTGACTTTGGAAAAGTGGCTTAACGTCTCTGCATCTTGTTTCTTCATTGATACCATGATGATAATCACAACACCTAGCTCATAAACTACTGTGAGGTTTAAATGAGTTCGTATGTTTAATAGATTTAAAATAGTATCAAATAAGTAATAACCTCTTGTAAATATTTAGCTGTTATTTTCAAACCTTAGGAGAGCTTAAGAATGAGTTCAAAAATTACATGAGGTGAAGTTTGGGCTCATATTCACAATTACCCCAGGGCGTTTTTAGTAGGAATACACACTCACAGTCAATCCAATCATGGGCCGGGTGAGGTGGGGTGAGGAATACACTAAAGGAGCAGCCTAGTGAGTTTCAACTGAAAAATAATAACCAGAGATTAAAGAACTCTGTGATGGCTCCAGAGGGGGAAAGATGTAGGAAATTCTTCAGGGCATGTTATTGATATTTTATGAGAATTTGATAAAGCAGAGCATTAGAGAGTGAGTGCTAAATTTGTGCAGGTAATAAAGGCTTCAGAAGGTAATAAGAATCTTGGGCCTTGCACACATAAGGTGCTCTGAGAGGCTTAGTAATTGCCTAAATGAAAGGACATTACCATTTCTATAATCACAATTCAAATTCAGGGGTCACTTATGGTTGGCAACGTTATTGACGCTGTTCCATCTTCTGCGGCACAAGAGGCTTTTAGCATGAAACAGTTCTCAGCTGTTCCCTGTGTCCTGTTCATTTCACATCATTTCAATGAAATATTTTAGCTTTGTACACAAAAACATGTTAAATACTAAAGCCTTCTCATGGAAAAGCTTTGTGCTCTGAATATAATATCAAAAATATGAATGTGAGCAACAAAGAAAATTTAATGAAAATAAAGTCCAAAGAACTTACATTAGTGACATTTTCATTTTTATACTCCTGGAGTGATCACATGCAAAATTATGATTCTAATCATGCTTCTATCTTCAAGTGAATCTGGCAAATTCAAGATATATTAAAAGGATGCTTTTATATTTGAAATTGTCTTAAATAATTTCCACCAAAATTACATGACAAGATCATTACTCTCGTGAATTATTATTTTGATAATCCACGTCCAATGCCTCTTCACAGAAATAGTTTAGGTGACAGCAAGATAATGTTCCCCAATAATTTACTGTGTTGGGAATCTCTAAGACCACCCCAAGGTTTGATGATTCACAAGGGCTCATGGGAATTAATCTATAGTCATCCTCATGGCAAAGATTTATTACAGTGAAAAGAAACAAATCAAAATCAGCAAAGAGAGAAGTCACATGGGGCAAACTTCAGAGGAAACCAGGCACCACAAGCTATGAGAGCTGTCTTATAGTGGGGTCATGCAGAATATTCTTAATTTCCTCAGCCAACAGTTTGTAACAACATATGTGAAATTTGTCTTCCATGTCAGCTTCTTAGAGACTCAGCACCTTGGGTTTTTACTGGGGGCTGGTCACAAAGGTGCCCTCTTTGTAGCTTGAAGCAAAAATTTCAGACTTCCAAAAGGAAAGCAGATGTTTAGCATAAAGCATATTGTTTATACAGTTTAGTAACAGTGAGTCACTCTTAGGGAAACTTTTATATCAGTATAGGGAACAGTTTGACAGTCAAATTCTTAGACGCCAGCCCAGGGACAACCTTGCAAGCAGATGTCTTCAAAGATAGCAATTCCAGGCTCTTTTTTGCACATGTACCAACGTAGATTTATGGACTAGTTTGAAGACTGAGGAGAAGGGAGCTTAGCTTTCCCGACAGCCTTGAACTTGTCTTATCTAATGAAACCATCAAAAATGGTAGCAGGGCTCTACAATTTAGGTCACTGCCAAGTGACAAGTAAATAGGCTCTGTGAACGTATTTCATCACTGCCACCCAACCACTGCTTCGACTGTTTTTCTCTAAGGAACCCTCACCTATCCTCCCCATTTTAAAGAAAAGAATCTAATGTAGCACTCAGAAAGGTCAAAAACCCATCTACCAAAAATATGTCCAATTTTACTAAAGGACATCTTCACAAATATCAAAAAGAAGAGGCAAATTTTTTTTATGTCAAACATTCAAGAGGCTTAAAGAAATTAAAGCCAAGTCTTCTTTCTTTTCAAAATTATAAGTTCAAAAATGGGATGCAGACATAGAAGTCATTTTTGACACCACGTCCTTCTCAGCCTTTCTGTTGTCAATGATTAAACTGTGTCAATGTTAGTTCCTAAAATGTTTCCCTTATCCGTCCACCTCTCTCCACGTCCACTTCGTGGCTTGAGTCCGAGCTACCATTATTGTTTGATGATATACCAACATAGACTCCGATTTGCTTTCTCCTGTGCTACATGCTGATCTTGTTTATTCATTCTCTATTTTACACACAGAGTTATCTTTTGAAAACACTGATCATCTCATCTTATCTTTAATGGTTTTCTGTATATTGCTGACAATAAAACACCCAAACGATGAACGGGTTTTATCAGATTCTGCATCATCTGGTCCACGACAACCTTAATAGCTTCATTTTATACCTCTGTGTCTCTCACTTTCTAAACGTTAGCCATAGAGACCTGTCTAGGAGGCTTGCAAACGTGAAGTTCTTGTTTGTTTTCTCAGGATGTGTTATCCTCCTAGCATAGATACATGGCAACAATGCAAAGAATATTGCAAACCTGAGAACCCCAACCAACCTTTGATGTCTGGAGTTTTTATTGGGGCTTCATTGCATAAATATAATTGATTGATTGCCCATGTGATTGAACTCAGTCTCCGGCCACCTTCTGTCCCTCCCCACAGGTCAGGCTGATATCATATGGCCAGAAGATTATACAACTATATAACTAAGTTTATACAACCTTAGTTTTTGCCTACCAGCTGCTCTTGCCTCCCACCTCTTTCTTTACTTGGTTAATTTCTTTTCATCTTTTAGGTTTTGATCTAAAACATCACCTGCTTGGAAAAGCCTTTCCTTATTGCTCCTGTCTCCCAGAGTACCCATGCATGTAGTACATACCCGCCCCCCGCTCCGACACATGTTCTTGGTCAATTTCCTGGCTGGGTATTCATTAGCATCTTGTAATTCCCATTAAAGATATATCAGAATTATAATTAATTTGCTTCATAAAGGATTGTAAATTGCATGTCTCTACCTCTAGAATATAAGCCACCTGAGGGCTAGGATTCCTTTTGTCTCATTTATTGTTCTATCCTAGTATCTAGCACAGTACCTTGTACATACTAGATGCTCAGTATGGATTGAATGAATCATCAGTCATTATCTCTTTATTTCCTATGCCTCACAGAATGAGTTTTTCCACATTTTTTCCCAGATGCTTAGATGAGTTTCATCTCTATTCCTCAGTAAGCCACTTCTGCCATCTGAATCAGATATCTAGTATGCACCTGTGGCTTCTTCTCCGTTCCCATCTAAAAACATAAAAGGCACAGTTCTTGCCTCTGATTATCAATCACATTTCATTTAGGACTTATTCACAGATGCTGAACTTTGAATGTTGTCCTTATTTCCCTGTCTGTATCATCTTCCTGTTTATTCATTCGTAAGAGCAAGACATTTAGAAATTCTTTCCCTGTTGGCACGGGTAGAGCAGATTAAAAACTTATACTTACTCTTCTCTCTCAATTGTTCTACAATTTGCTGCTAGGACCAGTTATCAGACCACACCTGACACTTTGTGCTAACAAGGTGACTCGTGGTGTTTCCTTCTGGCCATATGGTATTAGCTTGACCTCTAGAGAGGGACAGACATGGCTGGAGATTGAGTTCAATCACACAGGCAATCAATAAATTATGCCTATGTAATGAAGCCCCAGTAAAAACCCTGGACACTAAAGCCTGAGTGAGATTCTCAGGTTAGCAATATTTTTGCGTTGTTGCCATATATCTATGCTCGAAGGATAATACATCCTGAGAAAACAAGAGTTTCATGTTTGGAACTCCTAAACTCTGCCTTATGAACATCTCCCTCTGGCTGGTTCACTTTGTATCTTTCCCTGTAGTAAATCATAACTGTGAAATAACAGCTTTTGGTGAGTTCTGTGAGTCCTTCTAGTGAATTATCCAACCTAAGAGTAGTTTCGGGAATCCCGCCCCCTCCCCAAACTTGCAGTTGCTGTCGGAAGTGAAGGCAGTCTTGGGCACTGTGCTTTCAAACTTTGCAATTTGTCTTGCTTCAGATAATATCTAAAAGCAAAACAAAATAGAAAAACGCCAACCTATACAGATAGTATAAATATGGGGAAGCACGTATTAAGAGTCACACACCAAAGAATGAAAAATATTCATTGATATTACAAATTAGTGAATATAATAACCACAGGATACACCACAATGAAATCTATACCACATAGCCTTTTCCAGTGTTTCTTCTCAGTTGCCACATGTTAATCTGTTGTATTTGTCTCATAACATGTCTTAAACATATTTCACTAGTACAAGAAGCTGAGAACTGAAGGTTTATTCCCTGAAAGCTTGAAAAATAATATCCGTATCTGTGAGCATCTTCACTTCAATACCTTTGGTACATTCATCCCCATAGTCTATTTCTTAATGCACATTCCTGACCTTACTGTCTACATAGTCTTTCTTATTTCAGCACTTTATACATGTTTGTCTTTCTTCCTGAAATAATTGTCTTTCTCAGACTTTATCAGGCTAACAGCTACTCATCTTTAAGTTTTAAATTAAATTAAATTTCAATTGTTATATGCTCTTGCCTCTACTTTCCCTTCATTAGATTTACCATAATTTATAATTATATTAATATTTGCATAAATAGAAATATATTTACCTTACATATTCAACATACTTGACTGCAAACTTTAGTATATTTTGTTTATATATAATAATAGTAATTATTATTATTATTATAGAGCAATTTTAGGTTCACAGCAAAAATGAGCAGAAGGTACAGAGACTTTTCTTTTATCCTCTTCCCCACAGATGCATAGCCTCCCCCATTATCAACATCTCCCACCAGAGTGGTACATTTGTTACAGTCCATGAACCTACCTTGTCACATCCATAAAGTCTATACCTCACATTATAGCTCATTCTTGGCGTTGTACATTCTCTGGTTTTGGACAAATATATAATACGATGACATGTATCTGTCATTGCAATAGCCACACAGAATAGTTTCGTTGCCCTAAAAATCCTCTGTGTTCCACCTATTCTTCCCATCTCCCACAAATCTCTGGAATCTACTGATCTTTGTACTGTCTCTATAGCTTTGCCTTTTCCAGAATATCATATAGTTGGAACCATGCAGTATGTAACATGTTCAGATTGGTGTCTTTCACTTGGTAGTATGCATTGAAGTTACTGCCATGTCTTTCCATAGCTTGATACCTCATTTTTTTAGCAGTGAATTATATAGTTCATTGTCTGGATGTACCATAGTTTATTTATCCATTCACCTACCAACGGATGTCTTGTTTGCTTCCAAGTTTTGGCAATTATAAATAAAGCTACTATAAACATTCCTGTGCAGGTTTTTGTGTGGACATAAGTTTTCAGTTCATTTGAGTAAATACCAAAAAGTATGATTGCTGGATCACATGGTAAAAGTATGTTTAGTTTTGTAAGAAACTGTCAATCTGTCTTCCAAAGTGGCTGTACCGTTTTGCTTTTCCATCAGCAACGAATGAGAGTTTTTGATGTTATACATATTCATCAGCATTTGGTGGTGTCAGTATTTTGGATTTTGGGCACCAATATAAGATGTGCAATGGTATTTCATTATTATTCTAATTTAAAATCCACTAGTGACATATGATGCAGAACATCTTTTTACATGTTTACTTGCTATCTTAGTATCTTCTTTGGTGAGATATCTGTTCAGGTATTTTGCCCATTTTTCAAAACCAGGTTGTTTGTTTTCTTATTGTTGAGTTTTAAGAATTCTTTATACAGTCTTTTATCAGATCTGTATTTTGCGAATGTTTTCTTTCAGTCTACAGCTTGTCTTCTTATTGTCTTGATTTCCATTATATTTCAGTGTTTTATATGATAACATGGACCATGAGAGATGCTATTATCAAAACAAAACAAGACACCTTACTTGTCATAATTAAGATCTTCTCAAATGGGTTGTAGGTATGTAAGATATTTGATTGACAGGAGATTAAAAAATACTGAGTTGGGAAGCTTAGCATTTGTTGTTCCTTACAGAGGAAGAGACGGAAGAACAAGCAGGAAATGTCTGCAGAAGATGATGAGGAAAAGGTATGGAAGCCTAAGCATTCTTTTGAAGTAAGAGGATTAGAAATGAAGTAGTAGGTTGAATTTGACAGAGACAGAGGATGTCTGAGGAGCTTCTAGACAAGAGATTCATGATAAAGGAGCAAACAACTCAATGTGAGGCTATTGCTGGTGTAGTTAGTCAATTTAGATACAGACTGTGGTGGGTAAATTGAACATCATTCTTTCCAAAGACCTAGGACTAATCGAAAGAGCCTGTCTTGGGCACAAAACCAGCTAACGTTGTGAAAAAAGAGTTCTGTGTTAAGCCAGAACAAGTTAAATTCTGTGACATAATATGTGCATTATCCTTTACCATCTGTTGATAATTTGGGCCCCAAGATTAATCATGCAAAGGACACTTTTATTTTAACTCACTCAGATCTTCTTTCAGTATCGTGATGGCACCAAGCTCATTACTACCCAAGAACTTGCATATGTTCTTTGCTATGTCTGAAAGCTTTCCCTAACTCTGTCCAGGTAATTCTCACTCATCTTTTATGCCTCGTATTCAATGTGCTCCTTTTAAAGCCCTTTTCCTATTTCACTCAATTTAAATCGCTGCACTCTGACTTCATAAAATAAATTTGTAATCAGACATTTATATGAATAATTCTTATATTAATTCATAACAATTTATGTACTTTTTTGTGTTTGTATTTGTTGCACAATCCATCTCCCCTACTAGATTATTAGGGTATTATGGTTAGAATTATAAGGTTAGAATTCATGTCTGTTTTGATTACAACTGTTTCTCTAATTCTTAGCACATTAACCGGTACAGTGATTAATAAATACTGATTGGACAAATGAATGCCATTTTATGAATGTGTCCTGGTCTAGTAGTCCCACATGGAGAGGGGATAGGGAACCGGCAAAGGCTGTGAGCACAAAGTCTCAAACTCATATGGAAAATTCCTACTGAATCAGAAGTGCTAAGACGGTTGAGCATAGGTACCTTTCTGTTGTGGATGCCTTGCTTTATTGTAGCTTATACAAATTATGTTTTCTTTTTTTTCATGCTTAATAATATCTTTCAGGACTTCAGACTATGTGTTCATGTTAATTGGCCTGGTTATAAATTAGTAAATGCAGTATTTCATTTTTATAACGTACTATCCAAAAGAAGAGAGTCTATCGGGTAGAAATAAAGTAAATTTAATTAATCCCACCAAACAAAATCAGATGATCCAGAAAAGTCATATTTGAGAGAAGTTTCATTTATATTGAGTAAATAAATACATGGCCCAACAAATATCCAATAATTTTAGAAATAGATGAAAAAGAAAAGGCCACATGAGTGTGTATTAAGTTAGATGATTTTTTAATCATGATTTCAAAAATAATGGCTGACAGTGTGGAATAAACTTGATACTTTTCATTTTTTTTTACTGAAATAACCATATACCAAATATCCGCTTTGGGCACACTATTGTCATAAGACCCACATTAATTTCTACCAACACTGATGAACAGTCAATAGTGGGTGGGACTAATGGGGCCCTACCTTCTGTAATTAGGGATGCCATCTAACTTTGTTACTGCTTTAGATTAATTCTTAACTGAAATCACTTAAATGCGACTGTTACCGTTAATGAGAAAGGATATTAAATATGGATTATGTCTTTCATAGTCTAGCTAGCTGGGCATCTTGGACTTAATTCTCCCCATCTGTGACCCTTTACAATACATTAAGCACACCTTTTCAGCAGCATCCCTATTACAGTTAATCATGCTGAGGAAGAGATTGCACTAAACGTATTATCAAGACACTGACATTAACCAAATGCTAGTCAGATGGGTCAGGGAACAAAGAACTAAAACTAGGCTCTTTGTTTTCAATGGACGTTGAGCTTTTAAGTCAGTGGTATCTGAGTCTTTTCATCCATCAGTACAGGAATTGCTGACCTCTCAGATTACAGTGGCATGTGGCCACATGTTTTGTCACTAAAACAAAGCTGGTCAACTCATCCACTTGTTTAGGATATTTAGATGTGAATTGCATATTTATTCCTCTGCACTATGTATATTCTTTCAGTAAAAAGCAATATGCAGTAAGTACATGGAGTTTTAGGAAAGGACATAGGTTTTTGAATTCTTCAGGAAAAAAAATTAGTCAAATAGTAAGTACAATGATAATCTTAGCAACATATGGACTGCACTATAATGATATTTTCCATTTTTGAAAACTCTGTTGCCTTTTGTAAACATTACATAGATGATATAGCCGTATGGCATGAAAAATGTAAATGTTGATGGGCTATATCAAATGTCTGTGGGAAAATATGCTTCCCAGATCATTGAAACATGGAGGGAGGAGGAGACAAATTCACTGAACAGAAACCATGGAACTGGCACCTGCATGTATCAAGGATGGTTGTTAAATTGGATCATTCTTGCTCAGCCTTAAAAAGGAAAACGATAAAAGGTTATGATTGCAGATCTGGTGTTATTTAGGGAGTAAATGGTACTGAAAAGGCAACAACCTATCCACATGTAGATGAAGGGCTTCATCCATTCTCTACTTTCTTTTAGTAAATTGTGCGTGCTCTACTCCACAGAATAGCTTTAGCTAATACTGTGAAATCATTTTAGATACAATAATTGGGGATTTGTTATGAAAGCTATAGTATAGCCACATAACGGATGACATAAAATATTATTTTAAGATATGGAAAATAATCATGACGTGTTGATTAACCAGAAAAGTAACCTTAGTCATCAAGCATGGTGCTGTGGAACAGAATCCTCAGCTGACCAGGGAAGCATATGTAACATGAACAAGAGATAAACCTATGTTGCTTTAAGCCATTGAGATTGTGGGCTGCTTGTTATTGCAGCAAACATCACCCATCCTAATTAATACAGTTAATATTCATCATATGCTCTAAATACAAGGACAGAACATGAAGAAACAGTCTCAGTATGGTGGTGAAGATAAATTCTAAACACTCAACAGATTGCTCTGAGACAGAATAAAGCACAGAAGCACTTTCATTCAGTTATCATGACCTTTGAAATTAGACACGTCCATGTTTAAACACCATCTCTTAACTGTTACCAATACTTAAACCTCAGTCTTCTTGTCTGAAAATGTGAATAATTGACTGTGAGAATTCAATAAAACAAAAAGACGCAAAGCACTTAGCATAGAGCCTCGCATATAACAATAACTCAAACCACAGTAGCTTTCGTTACTCATGGGTTGCCCATCTTAGCAACATGATGGAGCCACCTTAGCAACATGATGGAGCCACAAGTTGAAGCTAGACTTGCCCTGAGAGGCGATCAGATTTCTACTGCTTTTTATCTTTTAGCCACATTTAGAATCTGAGCAGGAGGAGTGAAAGGTTGGGGGAGGGCTTGCTCCACACCCCACTCATTACTTAAGATAAAATAACTGTAACCTTTCACCGTTCACAAAATCTACATTTCACAAATAAGGAAACCAAAGTTCCTTAGACAAAGGCAAAAGCCAGTAACTCATAACTTCCAAATTTTTCCCAGGTTACAAATGACGTGATTTATGGTGATCCATACTTATGAATGGGCTCTCAAGGCTCCCCATAAGGATAATTTATAATCAAATATAATTCAGGAATTAGTTTCTTCTATGTATGTAAGCAAACCCGCATGGCGTAAGCAGTTCGTTGTTGCAGCATCTTCATGCTAGTCACCAGTCTCATTGTTTATAAAGTCGCTTACGCACAACATCATTTCTGTCTTAACTCTTTTATTTGATTTTACGAGTTTGTGTTTACCCTCACTACCATGTCTCCAATGTGAAAGTCCACTGCAAGTCCAGGTGAGCTTGTAACAAAGAGAAAAGTGATTACAATGGAGATGAAAGTAGAAATAATAATAAGCATTTGGAGAAAGGCCAGATGCCATCATTCATTGGGAAAGTATTAGGCTTCAGTTGCTTGACCATAGGAACAATTATAGAGGGTAAAGTAAGAATAATGGAACATGCGAAAGGCAGCGCTCCAATAAAAGCATCAATTATTACTAAGCAGTATAGTGGATTAATTATTGAAATGGAAAGGTTATTATTGATTTGATTAGAAGATCAAAATAAGCATAATATTCCTATTAGCCTAGTGTTGATGCAACATTAGATGAGTGTTAACCCTAAATATTCCTTTTTAAAATTTCTCCTATCTCCTACCTAAATTTTTGTATGAGTTTGTTTTTATGTTCTGTTTATTTAAATTAAAAGAAAGCACAATAGTTTCTGTAACTTATTACAGTACAGGAGCATTATTATTACAGTATTACACTGTATTATTATTATCACATGTAAGCCATTATAGTACTATTGTTATTATTATTATTATCATCGTATATGCACTGTTCATCAGGGACCTGAATTACATACAAATCTGACCCAAAGACATTCTCAGGAATGTGTTGTCCATAACCTGGGGATTATTTTCTTCTCAAAGGATCCCTATAACTGCTGTTTTTAAGCTTAGTTGTTTGAGGACCTATAAAACAGAATTAACACAGCTACTGGGAACTTAAAAAGATTATGTCCTTACTTTGCTTATTTATAAAGCAGATCCCAGGTAGTCCTAATATCTTTTTTAAATAAGTTTATAGGCAAAGAAAAAATTGTTGTTAAATGAATAATTGAAAAACTTAAATATTAAAATTATCATGCAAAGAAACAAGTTACTTTTTTTCTTCTTACACTGAAATTGAATTCGATTTTTATTTCTAATTCTGATACTATTATAGATTTTGCTCTCACTTGTTACAGAAAATACATAGATTTCATAAGCAGCATATTTAGATTTTTATTAGCACATTAAAAATCAAACTTTTTTCCAACTGTTTAGAATTGCAAAGAATCCTATATTTATTATATCTGGTAAATTCTAAACTTTGCCACTTGAAACTCTTGGATTCCAAAGAATTACAAGTTGTCTGAAAAGGGAGTGTATTAAACATTCTGCTATTGCCTAGTTGTCATCACTTTTATCTTCTTTATGCTACAGGGGTAGATTCTACCCTGTGGGATTTGATACTTAAGTAAATCAACCTAATATATATGTACATATGCATAGACATACAAATATATATATCACTTATCTCTGATTATTCTATTGAAATAATATTTTTAAGAAGTAGAAGAAAAATCTAGAAATCATTCCTGAGTGGTACTTCTTTCTACATCCCATTATATTCTAATCTTTAAGAATGTCTCAAATTAAAGGGCATCATTCTGTTAGGTTTGTAAGTGTTTGCAATATCAAGACTTTTTTCTCTTTCTACTTAATGTGCATGACATTTTTTTAATTCCATGATATTGATTAAAATATCATTTTAGAATAAAGCAGTAAAAGTTTAACATTTATTTAACTCACAACATTCCAAAAAAGTCAGGAGTGTAATTACTTAAGAGAACTTGCTAACTTTAATTTAGAGTTCATAGATTGTATTGTCAACCATTTATTTAAATAAAAGAATTTATATTTTCTCTAATAGATTATCTTTTCTGACATTGTGGAAATGTTAATAATTGGTATGCAGCTTTTAAATTTTATTTGAAACCAAACACACACACATATGTGTGTGCATATCATAGGCACAGAAGATTTCCATGAAGAAAAGATTTCCAAATCAACAATTATTCCTAGTGCTTTTTATTTGCATCTGTATATTTTGTTACATAGAAATAGGGAGAGTATTAAAAGTAACACAGAAATGGAAATGCAATCACAAAGTTAAAATATATAATTCTAGTCTGAAAAAATTTCCTCTTGCTCATATAGTATGTTGGAAAATAATAGCAAGAAGGGTGAAACTATTTCCTTTAGGATGGCCTCCTTCCTAAGGATTTTTTTGAGAATTTTAGGGTCACTGTCAATTGGTCTGGAACAATTTTAAAGGAACAACACTTATGTTGCTGTTTCTCCTTTTCCTTTTCCAACTGGGTGCTATGTACATACCTCTATGCTAACTTTGATGCAGCATTGCAATGGACCCATTCTTATGCCCATTTCACTAACTATATTGCAAACTCCTAAGCTCAGAAATACATTTTGATTGTGCTTTTACTCAATGGCGTATCTAGTATATTTGACACCTAAAGCAGTTAATTTTTTGTTATTACAATATATTTAAGGGATACAAGTACAGTTTTGCTACTTGGATGTATTGTATAATGGTGAGGTCTGGGCTTTCAGTGTTCCCATTACCCGAATCGTGTACATTGTATCCAACAGATAATTTTTCACCCCTCACCCCCCCTCACCCTCCCACCTTTGGGGTTTTCAAAATCTATTATTATGCAGCATAATCATGCATACCCATGATTTAGCTTACACTTATAAGTGAGAACATGTGATATTTGATGTTATGTTCCTGAGTTACTTCACTGAGGATAATGGACTCCACTTTCATCCAAGTTGCTACAAAAGATATTATTTCATTCTTTATTATGGCTGAGTAATATTACATTGTGTGTGTGTATATACATATATACACATACATACATATATGTACACACACACACACCACATTTTCTTTATCCACTCCTCAGTTGGTAGACATTTAGGTTGATTCCATATCTTTGCTATTGTGAATTGTGCCTCAATAAACATACATGTTCAGGTATCTTTTTGATATAATGACTTCTTTTCCTTTGGGTAGATACCCAGTAGTAGGATTACTAGATCAAATGGTAGGTCTACTTTGAGTTCTTTGAGAAACCTCCACATTGTTTTCCATAGAGGTTGTACTAATTTACATTCCCACCAACAGTGTCTAAGTGTTTCCATTTCACCACATCTGCACCAACGTCTATTGTTTTTTGACTTTTTAATAACAGTCACTTTGAGTAGATAATTTTTAATACCCTCTCACTTGACAAAATTATTTTCAGTAATAATCAAAAAGTGCAATAAGTATATTTTATCTATTGCTATAACCAATGAATACCAAGAAAAAAATTAAATTAAATGTAATCTGTGAATTAAAATTTTCACTTATCAATCAAAAATATTATCGCTGGAAGTTTATATATATTTTATGGTTGTGGGTTTTAAGGACAAATAAAAATTCCAAGTGTCCACATAAAATAATAAGATTGAGGTAACTAAAGTTCTGTTTCTTTATCGTTACAATGTGCTATCTTTGTTTATTTAGAAACAGCTGTTTAAGTGAAGGACCATTTATATATTATAAAAGCTCAACAGTAGTTACATTTGTTTAAAATATTTACACTAAGTAAATATTTGGAGGTGAGGTGGAGTATTTTATCCTGACTTTATTTAAATTGCCAGTATATGGTCACAACAGAAAGAAGACAACTTTTGGTTGCCTTTAGCATTATCTTCAAATTCTCTGTGGAGAATTCACAGCAAGAGATGGGTATCATGGGAAGAAGAAGTTCCATTACAGGAAATTAGAGTCTCAGTTCTAACATGGTTAAATATGATTCCCATATACCATGGACCTCAGGTCTCAGGCTCTGTGTAACTTAGATGGAGAGTGATAATGGATGAATTGCAGGTGGAGGTGACAAGGATACAGAAAATATCCCATCACAATTTTCAAGGTTGGCAACTGCCAAATTCCCTGCTAATATTCTAGCATCACATGATTGTTTATCTATGAAAATCTCAAATTCTTTGGTTTTCTAACTTGAGAAATTTTCAAGGAGACAATTAAATGAGCAGTTTCCTAAATCCAGCAATATACTTTCTCTTATTTCCTTATTTGGGATGAAAACACAATTCGTATTTTGATTTGCACGGTTAAAGCAAATTCAAACAAGATTCTCTTTAATCAATTCAATAAGACCTAGGGCCAGAATTAACTATTGTAAAAAAAACATCTGAAAAGACTCTTTTAGTATTAAGGAAAATGAAATGTCAGTAACAGGGTTTTGGCACCAGAATGTCTCCGATTAAAGAGCAAATGTAAGCTGTTCTTTATCTGACTTTCAATAACCTACCCCAGGTTTCTACATTATCTCTGATTTTGTATGCCCTTAATTTTTTTTTCTCATTGTATGGTCTCTATTTGTAATATTATGTTCAGTGATATAATTCCATTCAAGCAAACAGAAGAATCGCATGATTTAGAAATTTCAATATTTTGAAGAGAATTTCTTCTTGATCTTATCCACAACTTAGCATTATTTTACATGCTATGTTGAATATGTCATGACTTAAATATTGCTGTAATCAGAAGGTTACATTGTCTTTGGAATCATAAATATGTAATGAACACATATTACGCTAAGGAGTTGGGGGATCAAGTGTCAACCAGCCACATTTATTCACACTTTGGTTTGATAACCTTATCAGTCCTTTCACAGTGAGAATTTCCTTGATATAAAATAGCACGGTTTGTTCCACGCTGCCCCCTCCTTTCTCTGTTCCTCTTTGTTCCATTACAGGATAAAGATCCCTTACAGAGAATCGAAGAAGCCTACTAAATGGTAGTTACTTTTCTCCGCCCAGGACTTTATTTTTTAATCAGTTGTAGATCCGTAGCAAAACTGAGCAGAAAGTACAAAAAGGTCCTATGTTACCCCCATGCTATTCGCCCCCGCCACCTTCCTCCACTATCAACATCCCCCACCAGAGTGGTACATTTGCTACATTTGATGAACCCACAGTGGCACATCATCACCCAAGCCCATGGTTTACGTGAGGGCTCGCTCTTAGTGCTGTACATTCTATGGCTTTGGACAAATGTGTGATGATGTGTATTCACCACTGCGAAATTACACAGAATAGTCTTGCTGCCCTAAAAATCCTCTGTGCTCCACCTATCCTTCCCTCTTCCTTAACCTCTGGGAACCACTGATCTTGTTACTCTCCCCATAGCTTTGCCTTTTCGGGAATTGTCATGTAGTTGGAATCATGCAGGATATAGACTTTTTCAGATCAGCTTCATTCAAATAGTAACATGCACTGAAGTTTTCTCCTCATCTTTTCATGGCTTGATAACTCATTTCTTTTTAGTGCTGAATAATAAATAGTTCATTGTTTGGACATACCACAATTTATTTATCCATTCTCCTACTGAACGACATCTTGGTTGCTTTCAACAATTACGAATAAACCTTCCATAAACATCCATGTGCAGATTTTCATGTGAGTAGCTGCCTTGTTTTAAAATTTGGGTTGAATTATTTACCTAAATTCTGAAACACATAATGACTCACACTTTAGAGTTGGACAGACAACTTCTTCCCCATGATACCAATTGTTGGCTACCTAATTAATCTCAAGCAATTTCTTTTTTCTCTCTTGACTTTGTATGGTTAAGCATCTGCATAAGGGAGAAATTAGAACCAGAGTTAAGAAGGTTTTTGTAAAATTAGAAGAGGTAATGCCTAAAAAGTAATGACAGGTATCATGTATCATCACTAGTTATTATAATGAATTACAAGTTATCATGAATGATAAAAGTTATCACTAACAATAATTATCAGTAATGCTAAGATTAGCATTATTATCAATTATTAATAGTATTAACATTATTATTAATGCTAATAGTTATTGAAAATGATATAGTCATTAATAGTTATAGTTAACACTGATGATAATAGTTATTTATTAAATATTTATGGTGTGCTAGACCACATTCTGAGCACTGTTCATGAATTAACTCTTCACAAAAACTCCAAGTGATTAGTTCTAGTCCCTTATATTGGTGAGGAAATTAAGGACCAAAGAGTTAAAGTAACTTCTCTAAAATTCTACAACTAGTAATTTGCCAGAGTTGAAATTCGAACTCAGAAATTGTGTTTCTAAATTCTGTGCTCTTAGCAGAGTATGACAGAAAATAAATACACAATTAATTTTAGGTTCCATTATATCCTTTATTTCCTATTTTGTACCTTTTTAAGTATACATATGAGCTCTTTATATAGCTTTTGTCATATTTACTACCAGACAAGATCTTTTTAATATCTCAACAAAATGTTAAGTTTAAAATTGCAACATCTAAAGAAATATTTGAAGTCTTTAGTTATTTAAAACGAAAAAAGAAAAGCAACCCTTTTTGCGGGATGGGGAGTCATTTAAATCTAAACCCTGACACTTCTGTGAACAATGTAACCTACAAAAGTACCTAGCCTCCCTCAGTTCTGCCATCCAAGAACAAAGCCAAATGCCACTGGAAGTTCTAAAGCAGCCATTTTCATTTCAGAGTATAATTTTTGATCTGTGCATTGATATCTCCTAAATTTCAGAATCCCAACAATCGCAGAAGTGAGGGAAGCTAAGCTGCAGTATCTGGCCAAATTAATCCTCCTCTGCAAACTTAGACTCGGTGGTCCTCTGTCAAGAGCATGTTGTGTCTGGTATCCGTCTCATTATTTCCAAATTGTGCTTTAGAAAACGCATCTGAGCATTTTGTGGTCCCTCATGAAGGGAAAAGATATAATTTGCTGGGCTGATGTGACACAGTGGGAAGATGGACCACATTCTCTACCGGTTTCAAAGGACGATGGCAATCAAGGTTTTTATGAGCTTTAGTTGTGCTGCACGGCAATGATCAGCTTCCATCCTAGTAAAGAATATAGCTGCACATGGTTCTAATCAAAAATGAGAGCCAGAAACAGTTCAAGGTCAGGGAGGGGGGTGGGGTTTTCAAAAAAGAAGAGAGACATCTTTCTGAATTTAATTGATAACATTTGAAATGTAAAACCATAAAAATAAAGAATCCAAGAGCTTTTCCTTATTCTTTATTCAATAGTGTAATTAGGCTTACACACACTTTGTGAACCTCAAGATTCTGGCTCATTTTCCAGGAAATGCTGGTTTCAAATAGTCAAATATTCTCTCCAGTTGTCTTCATTTTAACCATGTCTTGATTTTTTTTTTTAATGAAAATATGCTCACACAACTACTAGGCACATTTCTAAAAGATTAGGATGCGTGTGTTTTATAATCATCAACATTCTGCTTCTAATTGGAAGATCAAACATAAATATAGAGAAATAAGCCCATCTTTATAACGTGAAACTGAGGAGTCAGAATGTGAATATTATTTGCCTACTGAATATTGTTCTTTGAAGGTACTGACAGGCCTCTAAGATACTGGACAGTAGGAGGGATAAAGTAATTTCAGTTTGAAACATTGGGAGAAGTAAAAATATTATTCTTCAATTATATTCATATAATACTTTAATACAATCAGAGCTGACATATGTAGTATGTAGAATTTAACAATACAGTAAGTAAAATTAGACATTTTATATAATGATTATTCCTTTAAAGATATAAAAAACAGTTTTTAATATTTTAAATATGTTAAAACATACTTTATTTCTCTTTATCTAATGAATTATTTTGTGTATTTCCCTATCTTTGACATAGTGTGCTAATAATGACTGAGGGTGTTGGTGTAAAATGTAGATTTCTGAGTCCCATTCTAGAATATCTGACCTGGTAGGTCTGGGGAAGCGCTTGGGAATCTACCTTTTTAGCAAGTACCCTTGCATCATGTTTAGGGAAATACAGCTATCTATATTTTCCTGCTGTAAAAAGAAATCTCACTTTCACTAAACACCTACTGGGTGCCACTTTTACAAATTATATATTGCTTTACTCTTTATACCAGTCTTTTGAGTTAAATATTATTTTCCACATTTTATTATCAGGATAACTGAGGTGGAAAGAAGATATGTTTCTCATGCTATTACAATAAATAAAGAGTGGAATCAAACTTCTAACAGGTTGAAGATTCCAAAGACTCTGCTCTTTCCTGTTTATTATCTGACTATCACGATAAAGACATATCAGTCACAATCACACAATCAATACTAAAAAGCCTTTTTTCCCTCCTATCTTGGAGAGATAAACATAAAAGTATAAAATGAAACATGAAGAAAATTGCAATCTTTTTAATGACATCTTCTAACTTCCCATCAGAAAATCATATACCATTGGAAAGAAGAGATAAAATAAGTATTAGATTAAGAAAGTAGTTTAAAATGAGAAAAAAATTACTCTTTCTCATTGAAGATTAGTTAGTTATGAACAAGCATGATTGTAAACTGGTGACCAATCAATCATATTCATGAGTTTAACAGAGTTAGTTCCTCAAAATCTAATTATGGAAAGGTAGCACTAAACTAAAACAAAGGAACAAAAAAATGTTTCTTAGTATAAGCTAGTTAAATACTTCTCTGTGATTTTCACTTTTTGCAATTTTAGAAATTTGTTGCAGAGGTGGAATGGCAGCACTTTGTAAATTCAGAATTTATTAAGCATGGGATGGACACAACTCTAAACTGGCCCTCAATACACTCCCCTGGTGTGCACACCCTGCATGGAGCCTGCCTCTTGAATATGAATGGGCTTGATCTAATCAGGTGATAGTGGTCAAAGACAGAAGAAGTCAGAGAGCTTCAAAGCATGAGAGGGCCACTTGGCAAGAAACTGCAGGAGGCCACTAGGAACTGACAGCAACTCCTGGTCAACAGTTAGGCAGAGAAGAGGGGCCTCAGTGCTACAACCACGTGGAACTTAATTCTGCCAATATCCAAGTGAGCTTGAAATAGGATCTCAAGCTCCAGAAAATAGCACAGCCCAGTAGATATCTTAATTTCAGCCTGATGAGACCCTGAGCAGGGAATCTACCTTAGCCATGGTTGTACTTCTGACCTATAAAACCTATGACAGTATAAATTTGAGTTGTTTCAAACCTCTATGTCTTTTGTATTTTGTAACATAGGAATTAAAAAAAAATGAATACAAATATCTACTAATGCCATTGCTAATCTAGGCACAAGGGTACAGCAATGAACATAACCAATTAAAATCTTTTCCTTAATGGACCAAAGATTGTAATGGGTTGAAACTGACAATATACATGTGAAACAAAATAAATGCATACATAGATTTTCAAGAGTGGCAAATGCTACAGAGAAAGTAAAGGAGGACAAGAGTTAGAGAATGGATTGATGGGGATTGGGGTGGTACTTTAACCAAAGTGGTCAGGGAACAACTATCTGAAGACATGAGAGATGTACCAGGGCCAGAATGATGAATGGGAAGTAGCATATAAAGACAGGGGTTTAGTTTTCATTCTAAACCCTTTGAAGAGTTGTGGGCTTGAGGGGAGGTGTTTATCAGAGTTACATTTTGAAAAGATGTCTCAGTGGAGAATGAACTGAAGAGGGTCAGGGGTTGGGCAAGGGTGGAATCATCCAAGAGGGATCCTGTTCATTACAAATCTTTTGCCATTACTCAGGAAAGAGCATGAAAGATTAGGCTGAAGAGAGGATCACCAGGCTTGGAAGAGAGATTCCATATAATATAATCATGAATCACATTTTATAGACTTTTTCTCCCATAATGTATAGCAAAGAATTTTTTTTTCCAAGAGTATTTCCAAATCCAAATAATGTAGAACTTTACCACAATAAGGTTGGGAAGAGGACAAGATGGGGAAAGGAAGATGGAGACGGAAATTTTAGTAATCTAATTAGAAAGCCAAAAACGTTGACCTGATATTTCAACAAATTAGCAGATCAGAGAAAGTTGGATTTCAAACTTTTACATACTTAAAATATTTCTTAAGATTATCCAAAGTCACATTCAAAGTCTGGAAACCTTTTTAAAATTTTTTTCTAGTGATAGATCGCAGGAATTCAGGTAAGATTTTTTGTTTTGCTGGTTAAATAAATGTTGAAACTATATAGTGAATGCTGTTTGGTTCAAAATTAACTTACTATGATCAGATTAAGTGTTAGGCTCTCTAAAATCAAGAAACTTATTCACACACATTCTTCTTAATGACCTGGACAGTGTTCTGCAATGAAAAAAAAATGTAGATACAGTATTTATTTTTGCATATTTTTAAATGTGAGCATTTTCTTCTGCATAACAACCTCTCAGACTAATAGGACAGAATAACACTATGCACAGAAAAGTAAATCTAAGGAATTTTTTTCAGAATTAATTAACTGCAACATGAAAAATTTAAAACATGTTTTTAAATAAAATTCCCAGCTCTAATTAGTCCCAAAGAGAGAGAAAGAGAAAGAGAGAAAGCGATTACAATGGAGTAGAAAACAATTTTCTTCTCTTACGCCTTGCTTTCATCTAGTTTTCTATTTTCATCCCTTGGGAAAGCTGAATTCAAAAATTATAGAAATATGACATAACCACAAATTTAGAACAGCAGTGATACCAATAACTTAAAAGAATTTGAGTTTTACATGATCAGATCAACATTTTTAATCTTTCAGCTAACTTGTGTGCTTTCGATTAAGCCACAACTGTAGGGTCCCTTGATCTTTGGGAATTTTAATATCAAATTGGTCATTGAAAAACACCTTTGTTTTTAATACCTAAGATTCTGACCAGCTTTACTGGTATTCTTACCAAAGTTAACTCGGCCCTGTTCTGAATTGAAGATTAGAAATCATATTTTCCATGGAAGCAATTTTTGTATTGAAGTAGTAGACAATGACTAAATTTCCTTTACTCCAAATAGTTGGTTTGAGAAGGAATTGACTTATCTCCATATGCAAAGTAAAAAAAAAAACTATTTTTTTTAAAAGGTTATACCCACATTATATCACTCAGAAGCAGTGGTAGTAGTAGCTGTAGCACTAGTAGAAGTTCAGAGTTTTTTTATTTGTTTGTTTGTTTTTACCTCAGCCCAATTGACATTTGGGGCCAGATTCCTCTTTGTTGTGGGAGGCACCCTGTTCATTGCAGGGTGTTTAACAGCATCTGTGGCCTGTACCAAGTAGATGCCAGTAGAATAGCCCCAATCGAAAATGACTCCAGACATTGATAAATATTCCTTGGGGGTTGAGAACTAGTGGTAATAGCTAGCATTTATTCAGAACTTATGTCCTAAGTGAAGGGTGACAGAATGTGTCACCTCAAAATATGTCATTTAGTCGTAATCATTCTTTTGAGCTCAAGGCAGTTGATAAACATCAGGTTCAAAAAGGACCTTCTAACCTTCCCTTATTCTTTCTGAGAAGAGAAAAAAAATATGGAAGATGTCCTCCCTGTACTAGGAGGAGAGTAACATTCTTTTAACCAGGTACTGGGAAATCTGTACAAATAAATCTTATAAACTAGCCCTTATCCTCCCAATCCTTGTCACATTTTCACAATTTACATTCCTTGCCCAACTCAGTGTATGTGTTCAACTCTACATGCTTCTTTGGTTCTTCACATCCTTATGAGGGATCCTGTGCCATGTAACACTTGTATTAAATGAATTTGTATGCTTTTCTTCTGTTAATTGCTCTCATGTCAATATAACTTGCAGGCCCAGCCAAAATCCCTAAGAAGGTAGAAGTCAAATTTTGCCTCTCCTACCTAAGTGAAGTTTAAGCACTTTACAAGTATAAATTGATTTAATCCTCAAAATCATCTTATAATGTAAATATTGTTAACTCCATTTTACAAATTATGGAAACTGTGGCACAGAAGTTAACTAGGTTTCTGTGGCTACACAGCTAATATACATTGAGTAGAGCTGGGATTTAGGTCTAGACAATCCGGTGCACTTTGTAAGGGAAGCTATAATCATTTATTCACTTAACAAATGCAATTTATTAAGAGTGTAATATGTAGACTATAAGGAAGGAAAATAAGTAAAACAAGTGAATAAGACTTGATTCTTGTCCTTAGGTTGCTCCTACTTTGATAGCCAAGTTAGAGAGGGCTGTTAGTGTTTGAGGAAAGGAAATACATAACAATGGGATGTTAAGCCTTCCTCACCCTTCAGCCTCTACTCCAAGCACTACTATTTTCTTGATCATTTTTCAGCTCCAGCCTATTTGGCAGTAAATCCCTGAGTATGTTGCACCTGATGGCTAAAACGTTAGCTAAATGGAGGTTAAAATACCATTCCTTGCTAGTAGTGTTTGCCATTCAATAAAAAACTTACATGGAATCAATGACTTTCACACTCTACAAGAATCAATCCTGTGTTAGTAGAAAGAAGAGTAGTATTTTGGCCAGCATATTTACTGGAAACCCTTGCACAGAGAAATACTTCATACCTCTTTAAACTGAATTTCAATTGTAATCCCGTCCCTACCTAACTAGGTCACTGGGAACATCTAAGTATCTGTCTCAGGATGTAAATTCAGGGGGTTGGACTAAATAATATCTAAAATTCATTCCAGCTCTAACATTCTATGAATCTCTGAATTGTATGACTATGAGGCATACTTACCTGGATTATCCCACAGCATTTGTCTGAGAATAAATAGTTAAATCAATGTTGGAGTTGGCTTTAGAAATTACAGGTTTTGAAGAATTTGCTTTATAATTTAAAGATTTGAAAACTCTGTTATGACTATTCATCAATCTTCTATGGGCCAGTAAGAACAACGTAGTCTGAGGACACAGTTCATGACAGCTCTGTGTTAACTTTAACAGCTTCTGAGGGCATGTTACATAATCTGTGGAGCAATTTATATGCTTGGTATATTTTAATACAGTCCTCGAGAACTATTTTTATAAAGAATTTGATATCTCCCTTAGAATTTGAAATAAAGAAACAACAGAGGAACAACAACTTCAATGACTAGCTTGAGGTCAACCAGCAAAATAGAGAGAACAATAGAATAAAATGCATAGACCTGACACATTTCAACAGTTATTTTACCAGTAACAATAGGAGAAAAATGTTTTTATTCTCTGAGTTTTGTTTCATTGAATCTATGAACCAATTGGCTTGCCAGTTTAAATTCATTTTGTTAAGCCTGTTAAAATTTATTATAACTATAATCACAATAAGAAAAGACAAGAAACTAATCCATTTACTTGTTTTTAATCACTTCTTGAGACAAATTAAATTAAAAATTCTCCATGAACTGCCATTTTAAGAGACATGTCTGAAGATCACAAAGCATAAAGACAATCCCCTAATTCTTTTATTTTGCCTTTCATGCACTGGAAACTTATATTTGAAAAAGACAAACAAACAAAATGTATCATAGGGCAGCAGGACCCCAAGTCTGTAGCAAATACTATGGGAAAAAGCCTTTCCTTTAAAATTCGTTGAACTCAATTTCTCAAGTATATTTAATATTGTGGTCAAGATTATTGAATGTTCTGCAATAATGCTTTTGAAAAAGGAAAAAGAGAAACTTTTCATTTAAAGCTTGAGAAATGTTACCATGTCTATTCCTGATTCATTTTTTTATGAGATGATTTCATCCTCAATTTTATACATTGCTCTTGAAAGTAAGATAACATATAAGGCAATATTATTACTGACATATATCTCTTCACAAATAAGTATATATATATATATGTTTTAAGACAAAATATTTTTGTCTTGATAATAACATTTAAGATCTCTAATAAAATAGGTATTTAATATGAAAAAAGATAACCATATTAGTTTCCTATTTCCTATGTAACAAATTACCATATATTTACTGTATTACAATAACATATGAGTTTATTACTTTATCTTTCTGGAGGTCAGAAGTCCAAATATGTATCCTACAGGACTAACATCAAGGTGTTGAGAGGGCTCTGTTCATTCTGGGAACTCTAGAGGACACCCATTGCTTGTCTTTCCGAGCTTCTAGAAACTTCCTCCACTTATTAGCTCATGGCCGCTTCCAGCAATGGCATCCCTCTACCCTCTGCTTCCCTTGTCACATCTCCTTTTCTGACTCTGACCCTTCCATCTTGCTCTGATAAAAACACTTCTGATTTCATTGGGCCTACCCAGATATTCCAAGATAATCTTCCCATCTCAAGATCCTTAACTTAATGGCATCTGCGAAGTGCCATGTATGGTAACATAGTCACAAATTTTAGGGATTAGGATGTGGAAATCTTAGAGGAGGTGTGTTACTTTGCCTACCACAATACCCTGCCCTACTATTTTCTATTTATTATATGTGTTGGCATGTAGGACTTGAAGACACATTTAGATGAGGAGAGCCCGTGTTAAAGGAGATAATATGGACACATAAAATATGGTGATGAAGGAAATTAATGTGTAAATACTCAATTAAGATCTTTTTTGAAAAATTTCTTGTATGAAAAATATTATTATTCTAGAAAAGGTACCATCTCACACCGGATATATTGCAACCCTAAAATCTCTTAAAGCCATTATAAAAGTACCTTGCTGACACTTAACACCTGGAAAAAAGTTCTTAAAACATTGGTGTGAGATGTGTTGATAAAGAACCAAAATAATTTAGAGGGCAGCTTCTTGTTATTTGAGAA
Organism: Avahi laniger; assembly: GCA_963575035.1. Classification (NCBI taxonomy): domain Eukaryota; kingdom Metazoa; phylum Chordata; class Mammalia; order Primates; family Indriidae; genus Avahi; species Avahi laniger. Next base: position 38,849 of record CAUYSK010023543.1, on the reverse strand, counting down.
ATTTTCAGTTGTGCTCTGAGCTGTTAATTATCAATATTGCCAGAACTACTGTGTTAATAATAAAAATCAATAATGTGAGATATGCACTATTATGCACACAGATACAGAAAGGGAGGTTTTAGAAAAGCAAGTGCATTTTGCCCATTATTACACAAATGACTGGCATTCCAACTCAGGTCTGTTTACACTCCTATGATGAAACACTTACCACATAACTGTCATCATAAAAATGTTCTGATATTTCTGAACTGTCGAGTAACTATTGTTTTCACTTATCTTTCACAATACCCCTGGTAAATTTACATCATATTTTCTGTCTTTTAGAGTAGGAACTTAGGTGTAGCAACTATATATCAATCACCCTTCTATTTTTTAACTTTCTGAGTAGTGGAATATAACGTTATGAAAATAATGAACCAAACTTCAAGTCAGATGCTAATAATAAAATGTGACTTTTCTTTAAATCTATAGTAGATATTTTGATTTTTTAAAAAAAATTTTTGAAATTGGTTGCTTGTTTTCAAAAACAGGCCACTGGTTTTGGAAGAAGAGCAAATTATGTTTGGGTCTGTATTTTGTAACTTACTCTCTATGTGGAAAATAAGTAATTTCCCAGAGTCTTAGATTTCTTATCTTTAAAATGGGGAAAATAATACTGGTCTCATGGATTTGTTATGCAGTTTCCGAAAAGCTGGATTCCTTGTCTACTGAAGTATTATTTTTACAATATTCTCAAAGGGTAGAATTCTCCCCTTTTCCCTGATTATTTTGCCATTTATAAAGATATTCTGAAGACTTTGGGTTTGTGGATGGAGAAAAGCTACTTTTTCTCTTAGTGTTGAGTAAGTAAATAATTTCCCAAATGCTGGGGATTTTGTTGTTTTTTTTAAAAAAACACTGTGTTGTCAGTTGCTTTGAGCAGGGTTGGTCATTATTCCATTATATTAATAATGAATCTTGAACATCTTCACAATGAACAAAGTGCAGTGGGATTCATTAGGAATTTTCAGGTTTACCCTGGTTCTTCTCCTTCTTTCTTTCTGCCTTCCAAGAGATGTCAAATACTTACCGTGAACAAAAAGCCAACATGTCTCTGATTAGTTGAGCCCAGTACTACGCAGAACACAAAAAACTCAACAATAAATAACTTTGGAAAAATGCTGCTCTTCTGAGATAGGGCAATTTCACATTTCAACAAATCCAACCTGGAGTAACAAAAGTCCCTTCTGACACCCAAGACCAGCAGCAACTTGACTCCATCGGGGTCTAACTCTGACTGAACTTCAAGACAGGCCATACTCCATCCACAATAGTAATTTTAGAAACATTTCACTGACTTTCCAAATCCTTCTAGGCACATTTACTTCATCTCCCATTTGCTGGGTGTAGAGAACCAATTACTCTGTGGTGATGGTGCAGTCAAATCTGTAAACAGTTATTACATTTCAATTAGAGCTGCATGAAACTCTATATATTTGGTTTGCAGGAAATTAATGCAAATCTTTTTTGATGTTTTGATTCACAAGAGGTCCCACCTCACACATTTGGCTTTCGGTACAGCACTCAGATCCATTCAAACATCAAAGACTATTTTCCCAGCATAAAGCATTTGGCCTGGGGTTAAATTCTCTTAAAGTATTGATCTAAATTCAAACTCTCAAGTCTTCAAGTTACATCAGAAATTTTGCCAAGAGAAGTCAACTTGGACTGAAAATTTCTGGTAAAATCTTTCATCATAAAACATACACTTGGTCACATTCATGGTCTTGGTTGAATGCTCATAAATTATTGAAACACAAGCAAGAGTTTTTCATTATTAACAACAGGAATGACAGTGAGAAGGAAGAATGTGAAGAAGGCAACTAACACTTATTAAGTGTTTACTATGTTCTAGTTACTTTTCTTGGATTATTTTATTAAATTCTCACATTCACACTGCGAGGTAATGTACCAGCATTCTCCAGATGAGTATATTCAGATTCAGATTAAGAAACTTGCTCAGATCACATAGGTGGGTGGTGTTGCTGAGAATGAACCCAAATCTCTCTGCTTCCAAAATCCATGATGATTCTTCTGTCTCCCACTGTGTAGATACTTGGGAAATATGGTTAATGTTCATAACTATAGTTCACTCTTGAAAGAAATGAGTTTGAACTGCATTGGTCCAATTATATACGAATTTTCTTCTGCCTCTGTCATCTCTGAGATAGCAAGATCAACCCTTCCTCTCCCTTCTCCTCTTCAGCCTACTCAGTATCAAGACCATGAGGATAAAGACCTTTATGATGATCCACCTCCACTTAATGAATGGTAAATATATTTTCTCTCCGTTATGATTTTCTTAATAATATTTTCTTTTCTCTACTTACTTTATTGTGAGAATACATCACATGATACTTATACAAAATATGCGTTAATCACCTGTTTATGTTATCAGTAAGGCATGTGGTCCACAGTAGGCTACTGGTAGTTATGTTTTGGGGAAGTCAAAAGTTATACATGGATTTTTCAACTGTGCAGGGCTCAGTGCCCGTAACCCCCATGTTGTTTAAGGGACAGCTGTATCTCATTATTTTCTTTTTCTTCTCTGTTGCCTATTATTTCTCACAATGGTCTTTCAGAACAGCCGGATTGGCCTGTCCACTCTGTACTAATTTCCCTGAGTTTCTTAAAATTTTTGTGTTACTTGAGGAAAAATGCAAGCAACAAAAGTCAAATGATAAAGGGATTATTCTCCCCACTCCCAAGATGTGTTACATATGGTGAGGGTGGGGTGCAGGGAGGGAGAGCAAACACACAGGCAGAATTGATTGAGGAGGACTTCTCACTTCTATCAGTTACCATGAAAAATAACATATGGACTGAACATTTATACCAAGGAACAGATTTGTTTCTAGTTACTCTCCAGCAGTTGAAAGAGAAAGAAAGAAAAAAACATTTTAACAGCCATCTGAAAATACTCACCAAATGAGAGAAATAAGGTTGATCTTTTTTCAGACTGCAGAATTAATATTTTAAAAATTTGAGTCATACGATTCAATTTAAATGTATTGACTGAGCTACTATTACCATGAATCTACTTCTCTTCCAGGAATCATGTGCTGCCTGTCCTCAAATGCTTAAGTTCTTTTTTTTTTTTTTTTTTTGGAGAATATCTGCCCTAACTTATTGTACTCTTTTTTTTTTCTTTTTTACTGTTTTCATATTATTTCCTTTCATCTGTTTTCATCATTATCTTATGTTTTGTCAGCCTTTTCAATATCATGAGGAAGACATCCCCAACATTTATGTCAGTAAATGGGGACACTTTCCTGTACCACATCATTTTGTTTATAATCAATCTTTTACTTCATGTCACACCACTTATTGGTTTGAGTCTGGAAAGATTCATAACTTTTGGCATTGTAAAATTCCTCAGGCTCAGAAAAAAAGGCATTGTCAGAAAAGGAAAATTAAAAAGTTAAGTTTAAAATTGTTTCTACCCTTCAGGCTTCTGACATATAAGAGTATTAACAACATATGTCTAGGTTGGATTTTAAACCACATGAGACTTAAGTAGGATGAGTTTTGTTGAAACATTGTGGGTTTTGAAAATAGAAAGCAAAAAGAAAAAAAAAAGAATGAGAGAGAAAGCCTATAATTGCCTTCAAAAAAATATACACATGAACCTTTCTCATGCACCCAGGCAAAGCAATTTTATAAATGGGCCTTCCTTTCATGTTAGCCATCACTTCTTTTCAAGCCAAGTGGAACATTCTTCATCTTCAAGAAGCAGTCTCAATCAGACTTGTTCCTTCTCCTCACTAAGACCTCCTTTTTCTAATCATTGTCAGTGTGTGTACATGAGGTTTTATATTGCTTTGCAACTGCTTTATTTTTTTTTAAAAAAAATAGCTATTTATCTGACCTTCTAAAACAAAGAAAGAAATTTCTTTTGGAAATTTCACTGAGGGCTGGTCATAGGAAAGGAGACTGTAAAATTTAGACCTCATAGTCTGAAAAGACAAATGCTTATCAAAACATAAAGCAGGTTTAGAATGAATGTGAAATTATCATCAAACCCTGTTGTTAAGAAAAATAAAGGAAGTATTCATTTAAATTGCAGTAATAAGGGGAGATAAAAATTACATTTTTAAGATACAAATAAATTTAGAGTTGAATGATCCAATATGGATTTTCAAGTGCTAGTGGATATTTTGGAAACATTCCCTTTTCTTGAAATGCATTTTTAACCTAGGTATCCCAGCATTCCCAGAAAGGCCCAATTTTTATACCTTACACCTCCCTAAGATTGGGTCATGGCTCTGATACACTGAGGTTATATTCCTATGTGCAGTCTTCAAAAGACATTTCTGTCTGCTAGAGCCTCAGATTTTCCCCAGATTCATTTAATCTTCTGTCATGCAAATCATATACAGACATTTCAAACCTAACTGTCCAAAACTGAACAACTTATCTTTCACCCCAAACCTCTTTCTATCACAAAGGCAACTTGTCTTCCCAGTTGCCTGTGCTAAAATGTTGAGAGTCCTGATTGACAACTCTGTTTCTCTCATACATTCATCCAATAGCTTAGAAAATCCTTCTGGCTCAAGGTGTAAAGTCTGTAATGTCTGACAACCTTTCCCCAACTCCAGGTTCATGACACAGGTCTAAGCCACCCCTGAATCTCCTTGAAACAACTTCTAGCTGTTCCCCCAGCTTTCTCCATTCTGTTCTCCATACAGCAGGCAGAGTGGTCTCTTTGAAACGCAAGTTACATCAGGTTACTCCTCTGCATAAAAGATTCTTCCCACTGAGAGGAAAAGCCAAGGCCCTTATAATGGCTTAAAAAAATTCTACATGGTCTGTGCTCCCATCATGTAACTCTCCAATGTTTGTTGTCTCATTTGGCTCATGCCACACTGGCCTTCTATTTGTTTTTCAAATACAGCACGTGCAGTCCTGGCTTGTAGCCTTTGAACTGGCTTTTCTCCCTGTCTTCACCCACAATGTGCTTTACCCAAAGTGCATGTAGGCCCCTTCCACATCTCTAATGTACATTTGATCAATTGTCACTTTATCAGAAGGTCTATCACCACAACCCTATTGAAAATTATAATCCCTCTGTCTCTTTTCATCTTCTTCCTTGATTTATTTTTCTACATCACCTTCTAACAAACCATAAAATTTACTTATTGTATTATATTTTTTGTTTGTTTTTCTTCCACGTGAGATAATAAGCGCTTCAAAAATAGGACTCTCACCTATTTCACTCACCACTGTATCCCCGCATCTAGAATTGAGCCTGGTGTTAAATACATCGTAGTAATAAGTATTCATTGAGATGGTGAATGAAGAATTGCAATGCCATACACTTAGTGAAGAAAATCTCTTGACGTGTCTCATTCCAAATATCAAAAGCCTGACAAAAACAAAAATTTAAGCTAAAACAATATAAAAGGCCATAGTAATTCTACTACCTAGACTCAACTTATTAAATATATACCTAATTAAATATTGTCATGATGGAATTAACATAAGGCAAGATGGAAAATGCAAAGAAAAGCAAGGAAGGACAGATAGAAAGAGGGACATTGAAGGGGAAACAGTCTATAGCTATTTAAACTGATTTGAAGAAAACATCATATGATTTAGAGTCCTCTGACCTGATTTCCAGTCTTCATAACATATAATTGGACTCTTTATTACTTTTTCTGTAAAATAAGGCTAATAAAACCCACCTCTGTAGAGCTGCTGTGAGAATACAATGAAATGAGGGATAATAAATGCCTAACATAGTGCCTGACATATAGAAGACATTAAAAAATAAAAGTTGTACCTAGTTTAATATATGTACTTATGTTTCCTAGATCTGTTTTCAGAGAGAACCTAGAAGCAGTGATGTTCCAGGGCCAACAAACACAACTAATGCTCAGATTTTGGTTTCCAAATATCATTCTCCAAAAAAAGAACCAGGACTCTTTGAATAAAAAATACTGATTCTAGGACTAGGATAAAAAAAAAAATTCAAGATAAGCCTAGATTATTTTGTTATGCAAGAAAGTACTAAAAAAAAATAAATAAATCAGAAGACAGGTGGATGGGGAGGGGTCATACCAAAAGAACATAGGCAACAACTAGAAAGACAGGTTGCTGAAACAATTTGAACATTAACATACATAATGATAGCATTATATTATAACCTAATATATAAAATGCATACTCATGAGCCCATGTCAATGTAAGTAAATGATTGAATGAGTTACTACATAGAGGAGAAGAGATAGAGCTTCCTAACAGAGCAATTCCAATGAATAAATGTAGAAGGAAGGAAGGAATAAGAAAGTCACTGTTAGAATACCACAGCAAGATCTACTCACGGATGTTAAAATTAGTGGCTAGGCCTTTAAGGAGAAACAGAATATTTGCATAGCCTCAGAGTATCTCACTCAAAATGTTTAAGTACTATGATGATTTTTACTTATGTCTACAAAATCTTTAAAACTCCTCCTTCTAGGAGGTAGAGCTGATTCCTCTCCCATTTGAGTAAGACTGGATTTAGTAACTCATTTTAAGAATAAAATTTGGAAAATTTGGAAAAGCGGTAATTTTAACAATGGAGACATCTTCCAAATAGCACCTTAACCAAATACTCATGGCTAAGTAATAACCACTAACAATAATGCCATCATGAGAAAGCCACATCACCTCTATGATATTGTTTCCCAAAGTCCATACCCTTGGTCTAATCAGGAGAAAACGTCACACAAACCTAAATTGAGGGACATTCTACAAAATACGTAACTAGCGCTCTTCAAAAGAGTCAAGATTACGAATAACAAGAAAAGTCTGAAAAATAGTCACAGATCAAGGGAACTATGACCATACAGTGACTAAATGCAATGTGGTGTTCTGGACTGGAATCTAGAACAGAAAAGGGATATTAATAGAAACACTGGAGAATTCCAAATAAAGCCTATAGTTTAGTTTATCATATTGTACTGAGGTTAATTTCTGAATTCTGACAACTGTATGGTTATGAAAGATGTCAACAATAGGGAAAGCTGGATAATGAGACAATTCTTTTTACCATCTTTTCATTTCTTATTTAATTTCATTTAAATCTTTTTAAAAGTTAAAAAAATGAAAATTATGATTAAATGAGATAATGTCTATGAAAATATTTATAAATTATATAAGGTTATCATTATAAGTTAGGCAGTATTATATAGATAATAATGAAAATCAGTGCTTCAGAAAGTAATACTGTACTTAGAGTAACCAGCAATTGTGTGATTTGAATTGACCAGCCCATTTAGCCAGATCAAACAAATATCCCAAATGTAGACATAACATAAGTTTAATTGAAGACAGGTGTGCAGCTATCTTCCAAGATGGCTGTGTACAGTCCTCAACTCTTCATCTTTACACCCTAATAGAGTCTTCTCCCACACTGAATAGGACTAACCTCGATAACTTATGGAATAGTTAGGAAATGACTTCTTTACTATTGTGTGACTTCCGAGGATAGATCATTAAAGGCGTTGTGATTTCCACCTTACTGTCCCGGATTGACCATCCTTGAAGAAGTCAGCACCATATCGTGAGGACATACAAACTGCACGGAGAGGTCCATGTGGGGAGAAACCGAAGCCTTCTGCCAACTACCAGCACCACGTGAGTAAGCCGTCTTGGAAGCACATCGTCCAGGCCCAGCCAAGGTGCGAGATGATACAGCTGCGGCTACATCTTGACTGTAACCTCAGGAGAGACCCTAAGCCAGGAACATCTGGCTAAACCACATTTGAATTCTTGACTCACAGAAACTATAAAACAATAAATGTTTATTGTTTTAAGCCACTGAGCTATGGAGTAATTGTTATGTATCAACGGATAACTAATACAATAGTCTTTTGAAAAGTGAGCAATAAACATTTTTCTAGGAAACCAGGGCCTAAAGCCAGTAATTTTAAAATAGACAAAAGCAAATGACATTCTGGCATGAGCTTGACAAGAAACGTGGTGCACTCTTTTTTTTTTTTCCTATTATTTTGTCGTTTTATTTTTATGATAATCCAGGTTTATGTGTATTTAGAAAGTAGATTTTTGCTACTTTTCTGATGCAGTGATATGCCACGTAACAGAAGGAAGTGCGGTAAACTAGACAGAGGAGATTAGAGTCAATGCCATTTTAATACACCAAAGACAATTTTGATAGAACATGCCAGTGGCAGGTAGGATTAGCACTCGAAGGATATGTTTCTCTCTGCAGGAGATTTTTTTATTGCTGTTGTTTTGTTTGGTTGTTGTTTGTAATATTAAAATATCGGTGTTCCTTTCTGGAAATAATATTCAGGAACCACAAACTTGAGTTTCTCCATTGAGAATTTGAGTGGAAAAAGTATAGGGTTAGGATTTAAGATCCTGGCTTCTGTTTTACCACCTCTAGACATGTGGTTTGAGGAAGTTTCAAATTCTTCTATCCAAAGTGTTTTCATTGGTAAAATGACAGTGTATGATAAAATCAATGCTAAGTTTCTTGGAGTTTCCTAAGGTTTCCGAACTATTTTAGAAAATTGAAAGTGTCATATATGCTATCTCTTTTGAATGAAATAATTTAGCCTCACTGATTCCCTTAATTCAGATAAAAGATGTAAGTGTTCCAGAATAATTATTTACTGGACACAGTTCCCAGGGAAACAGGCATAACCACAGAGGTACCAAACATGCAAATGTCATAAACCTATATTTGGTAGCTGCAAAACCAAACCTTTGTCTCACTGAACAGCCACTGTTTTGTGATGCTGAGGTTCTACATTTTATCTTACATAATTCTTCCTGAACTGATATTTTAAAATTGAGAAGCAATTTAGTGTGCTGCACAGCCCTGCTCTATTGGCCCAGGCCAACACTAATGACACATTTTAATAGAAAAATGGACAATTGGGCACCTAAACTTTACCCTGCCATGGATCATTTTTGGCAGCTGTGCTTTTTATTCATCAGTCTGATTGAAACTCCTTTCCTGACAGAAGCAATGATACTCTTCTTTGTTCAGGATTTCCATAAAAGGCTAAATGGAAGTCTTTGCAGACAGACTGGCGTTCCTGAATAAATTTATTTTCCTAGGCTTCCAGCCATAACAGTGAGCAAACAAATGCCTCTTACCTACATCTTTATGTACACCATAGGACAGCAAATTTATAAGATTAAATAACGCTCATTTGCTTTGACTTCTTTCTTCCCTGTTTTAAATCATTGCCCAAACTTGCATTTTTAAATCCTTCCCTTATAATTCTTAACCTTTAGCCCTGGGCTATTTGAGCACTATATGGCCATGTGAGTGTTTTTCTCTGTGTGTGTACACATACATTGTCTATGATGTTGGGGGAGGAGGACCTGGCTTTCTTTTTAATTCTCTTTCTTTATAGAGAACAGACCTCAAAGGGTTTCCTTTCCTAGCTTCTTAACTTCTCTTCCAAGCATAATGATTCCAGACAGACTGAACAACTGACCAGTGATCCATCATGTTTTTAATCATTTACAGTCTGATTCCTGCACAGTAGTGCCTGATATTTGGTTTTGAAGAATGCTTTCCTGGGGAAAACATTCAATTCAGCGTTTCTGAGCAATAAATTACCTGTGTTTGGGGGCTCTCGACAGCCTACATTATTTTGCCCTTGTTGAAAATAATGGACAATTTGGAACAATGCTCCCTTTTGAATTGAAATATAAAAGGTAAGACTTTTAGGGTTCAAGATGATGAGTGGGCCCTCAATAAAGAGGTTGTACCCAAATCTCCCTAAGAGAGGAAAGATTTAGGGGGAGTAAGAGGGTGAAGACACAGGGGAGAAGAGGCAGAAACATAAGCATTTGTACAAACACATTATTTGTTTTTTCAGAGTTGGGAAAATCATTTTGTATCCTGCACTGTCCCAGATACTCAGTCAGCTATACAGTTATACTAACAGGAGGCAGAACGGAGCTCTGTGCAATGATTGTGATTATCCTGAATCATCCAGAAGAAATCTGTGGTCTCCTATCTAGCTGGTGAGCTGACCTCTATCTATCCCTAACTGGGAGATTGGTCTGAGCAAGCTGCAACTGTCGGCCCTATAGATCACAAGAGAAACTTATTTTTAGCTGAAAATGCACCTGTTTGCACATTAGTATTAATTAATCATCATAGATTAAATTGTGACACTATCATTTAAATGCTTATAAAAGGAATAAACCTTTATTTTCATATGTGAGTAGGTATGCACATAGGCAGTCCCCAGAATAGAAAATAATCCCAAAGTGAGGATGTGACTAGAAATGGCAATATCTTGTGCCATATACACAGTGTTTTAAGTAGTGATTAAGTTTCCAGGTTGAACAAAAGTGAACTGAACTCTTAGTTCAGTTAAACTAAAGCTTTAAAATTTAAGTTTAAAATAGAGTTAAGAAACTGTCCAAGAGGCAATATAGCACAAGTGTTAAGAATCAGAGGTACTTTTGAGTCCTGGCTTCCTCAGTCACTGGGGTTATCACTTTGGGAAAGTTTTGTGTCCTCTTCAAACCCCGGTTTCCTAGACTGTATATTGCAGGGGTTAGCAAGCTATGGCCCGTGGGCCAAATCTGGCCTTCCAATTGTTTTGGTATGGCTCATAAGCCAGGAATGATTTTTCATTTTTAAGTTTTAAAAAAAATCGAAGAAGAATAATGTTTTGTGACATGTGCATATTGTATGAAATTTAAATTTCATGATGAATAAATAAAGTTTTATTGGAACATGGCCATGACCATTTGTTTGTATACTGTCTCTGTTTGCTTTTTATGCTGCTTTCATGCCACAACAGCAGAAAGTTATGGTAGAGACCATAAGACCCATGGAGCCAAAGATTTTTAACCTGTGGCATTTTACAGAAAAATGTTTGTCTACTCCTGCTGTGTATTTCCCTTGTAGCATTGTCACGAGGACTGAATGTTACTTAAAGTGGTTGGTACAGGGAATTGCCATGAAGCAGCATTGAGAAAATGCTACCTGTGAGAAAGAATGTGTAGCTGTGTGGGGAGCAGACTTCACAAAGACAGGGAAAAAAAAGAGACAAAGCTGAGAAATAATCCCAAAATACTAGCATTTCCCTTCTATTTATTCATATAAGAGTGCATGATAATGTCAGAGGGTATGTATAGCAAAATGAAAATGTCCCAATTGAGTCAATCTATTCTAACCTACCAGCAACTGGATCATAATTCCCAGTAACAAATTCAACATCCATTTTAATAAGAGCTAAAATTTTTTTGTAGACAATACCTTCTGACTGGTTAATATTATTGTTTGTCTTATTGAATATTTCATGATAAAAATCTCTATTGAAATAAATAGAAGCACATCAATGTATCTAATAATGAAAAAAATGTATTCTTCAGACAAGATTTTATGGTCAAATATTTTTTTGCTGAAGTAAGGTTTGTGGCCTCCTTTCTAGCTGGTGATGACTCTACATGATGATGAAATGCAAGAATACCTTCCATGACAGAGGTTCTTTCCCTCTGTTCTTAACACTAATGAAAGCTACCCTACATTGAGTGCTTCCTCTGTTAAGTGCCATGTAGGAAGTTATCTTAAATTTTTCCAGTAGCCTGAAATAAATAGGAAACTGGTACTATGAATAGTTAATTCCACTGATACGGAAATCTTATACAGACATAGGTCAAGGGAGAGCATGATGGAACCTTTTGGAATGCATCCCCACTCTTGACCACTCTGGTGGGGCTACAGGGGGCTATAATCAAGCTAGCAACTCATCTCTAATGGAAACATTTGCTTTGCTTCTAAATGAGTTTCTATTGTAATTGTAATCATTATTATTAAATCAATAACTACATCTAAGACAACCACTACTAGTAGTAATGCTCACTTACAGGGTTCATCCACAAATATTCATGGCCTACTGTGTAACACAAACTGGATTAGACCCTGAGTGTATACAGTAGGAAATAAAACAATGTACCCATCCCATGTATCTTACATTTTAATGAGCAGAGGCAAATAGAAATCAAATAAAAATAACCTAGGAAATATCAGGAAATATTAAGTGCTATGATTGACTGTGTGATAAGGGAAGGGGGAGGAATACTTTCGATTTGGTGGTCAGGGAAGACTTCTCCAGGGGGTTTCGTTTAAGCTGAGATTTGAGTGACAAGGGCTCCGCCACATAAATGTCTGGGAGAAGAGCAAGCTAAGGAGAGGGAATGGCTAATGTGAAGGCCGTAAACCAGAATTGAGTCAGGTGTGTTCAAGGAAAGGCGAGCAGGCCGATGTGTCTAGACGCTGGGGGAATAAAGGGAAGAATTGGGATGCCAGCACGGGAGGTGGGAGAAGCATTATGCAGAGTCTTGAAGGACATTTTTAAATATGATGGAAAGCCAGAGGGGAATTTTAAGCAGAGGACTTCCATTATCTGATTGAACTTTTTAAAGATGTTCTACCTGCTGGGTAAAAAATGGATTGAAGGTGTTCAAGAATGCAAAGACACTAGTCTCCAGATATATTATTGGATTAGATATGGAACGTGGTAGTCTTTTACATTGATGGTCCCCAATTGATCAGGCTTCCTGGTATCTTTACCCTTGTATGGTGTCCACCCTTTAAATCCGAGCAGTACCTAGCTTATGACTTACTGAAAAGGAGGTGGCAGAGGTAATGTTGTAGCAGTTGCAGGCCTAAGCCCCAAGGGGCCTGGTAGTGTCCCTTTCTGTACTCTGGGGATCCCTGATCTGTTATGTAAGAAGGAGAGGTCATCTGGAGAACCCCATAGAGAGGGAGAGAGTAGATGGGTGAGAGAGAGAGAGCTGCCTTCCCAGCATTCTGTCTAAGCCAACCCCTAGGTGTCCATCAGTGGGGTGCAGACATATAAACACCTATGAGCAAGACTATCAGGATAACCTCAAAGATGAGATCATTCTTTCCTGTAGAACTTTGAACAAATGAAATGATTGCTGGTTTAAGCCAACAGGTATTGAGGTGGTTTGTGGTGTACCAAGAGATTACCAAAAAATATACAGAGAGAGAAAATAAAAATGTCACCTCAATGTCAGGTGCTAAAATATAAACTTAAAATAAGTGAAATTTATTTGCTTTGTAATTAAGTGATTCTTCCATAATTCTTTCACTTTTCAGACTAGTGGTGGCTAGAAATGCAGCGAAAAAGTTGCCCCTGGGGCCTGGAGATAAGAGGATGTGAATTCTGTCCTGGCAGATTCATCAGTGAAACTGCCACCTGCAGTAACGTGAAAGAAAGAAAATGTTCATAAGTAACTTGGGGATATAGCCAAGGAGATTCCTCAGAAGAATGTTAAAAGTACCATCTGGGTTCATTTAGCTGCTTATAATAATGTATGGGAGGAGCAAGATGAGCTGTAAAAGGAACTGTTCCATTCTCAAACAAAATTTAAAAAAATATATAAAGGGAACCAGGATTTTGTAGCTTGAAAATTAAAATTGTTTCTCATTTCGGTCTTCCCTGAAAAGGACTATAAAAGTAATAAATAGTCTTAGGGCAAAGATCAAAGCTAAAACTCTGCCAATAAAATATGGCCTCAAGATAAAGGTCATTTCAAAGGAGACTATAAGACCTCTTGTGTGACTTCTAAGAGATTTAAGACTGTATCTTGGAGACTCTCTTATCTGGATAAAGGGTTTTAAGAATCTTAAAGGCCTTGTCCAGAAGATCCTCATTTATGCTCAGCCCAGAGTGAAGCCTGTCTCAAAGAGTTGTGTGGGTGTGGCTTTTTCTAATGGAGTCAACTGTAATAACAATTTATAGGAAACTCAGAAAGCTTTTAAGAGTTATAACTGTCAAAGCATCTCCAGCTTTGACTGAACTGGACAGATATCATTTACCTAGGAAAGAGGGGGCTTCCAAAATTTCATGAGCAGGAAGCAGACTGAGAAAAATACTCAGCTGCAAACATGAGCCATTTGTAAAGAAAAGGAGGATGACTTGCCAAGAGATATAGAAAGCCACTTGCAGGCAGTAGAACTGAGCCCCAATCAAGGGCTGCAAAACACGTTCTCAGTTTGATTTCATAACTGTTATTGACCAGTGGCTTCTATGGGCCTCCCATTTGCCTGGTTTCTTAATTGCAATTGTCCAATCAGGTGTTATATGTGTGAAAGGGGTGCAGTGAGTTGAGGGGGTATCCAATAACTTGTCTCTTAGTTCACAGCCTTCAAATCAAGAGAAATCATTCTCAAAAAGCTGTGACTGAGGATTTTTTTTTTTTTTGAGAAGCCTCCTCCCACTCCCTTCTACCTCAAACAAATTTAGATTATGAAATATTCTGGACCTGAGCATAAACTTGACCCCATTATGGGATAAGATTTTGGGGGTTTTAGGGAAAGCATCAGTGATTTCTCTATGAGGGAGAATTGTCAATCATTGGGAACCAGAATTTTTTTTTTTTTTAATTCTTCCTTCTTCCTCTCTCCCAAACTTCTGGCAACCATTGATCTTTTTACTACCCTATAATTTTGCCTTTTCCAGATGTCAGAGAGTTGGGTCATATAGTATGTAGGCTTATCAGACTAATTTCTTTCTCTGAGCAATATGTACTTAAGCTTCCTTCAGGTCTTTTTATGGCTTGATAACTTATTTCTTTTTGTTGCTGAATAGTATTCTGTTGTATGGATATAGCACAGTTTATTTATCCATTCACCTTTTGAAGGATATTTTGGTTGCTTCCAGTTTTTTGGCAATTATGAATAAAGGTGTTCTAAACATTCATGTGCAAGTTTTTGTAAGGAGAAAAATTCTGAACCTCATTTGAGAAAATACCTAGCAGCACAATTGCTGAATCATATGGTAAGACCATGTTTAGCTTTGTAAGAAACTGCCAAACTGTCTTCCAAAGTGACTGCACCATTATGTGTTCCTACCAGCAATGAATAAGAATTCATGTTACTGCACATCCTCACCAGCATTTGGTATTGTCAGTTTTGTTTTTGTTGTTGTTAGTTCTTTTTCTTTGTGATGTTCTGCATAGACAATCATGTCATCTGTGAACAAAGACAGTTTTATTTTTTCCTTCTCAATCTGTAGAACTCGTTATTTCCTTTTCCTGTTTTATTGCATAAGCCAGGACTTATACCATGATGTTTAATAGAAGTGGTGAGAGGGACATCCTTGCCTTGTTTTCCACCTAAGGGGGAAAGCATCTAGCTTCTTACCATGAAGTATAACGTCTGGTGTAGGTGTTTTGTTAAGTGTTCTGTATCAAGTCAAGGAAGCCTGCCTCCGTACCTAGTTTTTTGAGAGTTTTGTTTTGTTTCATTTTAAATCATAAATGAGTGATTTATTATGATAAATCTAAATCTATTGATATGATCATAGGATTTTTCTCATTTAGCATATTAACATAATGGATTACATTAACTGATTTTCAAATGTTGAACCAGCCTTGAATATCTGGGGAAAATCCCACCTGATTACATTGCATAATTCTTTTCATATATTGTTAGATTTGAGTTGCTGATCTTTTATTGAGGATTTTTGCATCCGTGTTCATGAAAGAGCTTGGTTTCTAGTTTTCCTTTTTTGCAATCTCATTTTCTGGTTTTGGAGGGTCCAGAATTTTATCACCATTTCTTCCTCAATTTCTGGCTTTGAGTATTCCTCTTCAGAAGTCTCATTTGATCCTAAATTCTTTTTTATATGTGAATTTTTTAATTTTGTTATTTGAAAATTTCTATACCTGCTCACTATTGTCAGTATTTTAAAAGTATCACACTGATGAATGTTAGTGAGATGAGCCAGACCTTTGCTAGGTTCTTTTTATTTGGAAATTTGGGTGCATAAATTTTGGAACTTTTCACTGGTTATTTGTTTACTAATTTCCTCCCTTCTCTTATCTTTTTTTTAACCCTTTTTGGCCAATGTTTGGACCTTCTGGACTGGTCTATTATTCTTACCTTTTTATGCCTATAATAGTTTCCATTTCACTTTCTTCTGCTGTGTATGAGGATACCTTAGTTTTATTATCTAGTTCTTCCAATAAATCTTTCATTTCATTTAATATTTCTAGTTTTCAAGAACTCTATCTGGCTAAGCTTACAGCTCTATTTTTATAGTATCCTATTGGATGCGATGACTTCTCATTTATCTGAGAATATAAATGATAATTTTTATTTTAGGTTTCATCTGCTGTCTGCATTAACTGTTCTCTATAAGTTCCTTTTTTCTCTTCAATCTTTGGTGTTTTTATTTTGGGCAAGGCTTTCCTCAATAGCCAATGATTTTTGTTGTTCACTCATTTTTAAAATTAAATCATTAAAAGCCTGAACAGAAGCTCTGTATGAGGAGATGGCGCCTTCCAACTGAGGGGCTTCTCCTTTTTGGTGATCTATTGGGAACGTTTTCATTTCATATTGGGAATCCCACCCTCCCTACACCAGGCTGGCCACTTTTCCCGGAGAAGAATCCTATAATCTCCTGCTAGCACTGCACACCAAGCAATAGCAGGGGCTAGTGACTGCACAGCTTGGTGTGTAGGCTTTTACTTCTCAGTCCTCTGTGTTGAATTTGACTCCTCTCTTGTGCCTTCTGCTCTAACTCCTGTCCCTGAGCCCAGAGCCTCTTGTTTTGATCCAGAAGAAATGTGCAGTCTCTTTTCAGGCTTAAGATGACTGAGTCCGCTGGCTGTGCACACTAGGGGAAGAGATATCTTACCAGCTTTAAAGAGACTTACCACCATCTTCCTGACTGCAACTCCACACCTTCCACTGCTTTGTGTGATACCCACTCCCAGAGCCTTCCTAGAGTTCTGGAGAGGGAATTAAGCACAGCTCTCCTTGCCTTTCTGTCCTGCCGGTGCTTTCAGGCAGCTTTCTAGTTTCTGCTATCTCCTCCATCCACTTTCCATTTACTGCAAATCATTGCCATTTCCATCTGCTATTGTCTCCTCTTGCATTCTTTGTGTGTGTGTGTGTGTGTTTATCATTTTTTATTTCTTTACTTTCACTTTAATGAGGTTTTCAGAAGGAGCTGAAATGAAAAGCACGTATTTAAACTACGTTTAATCAAAAAGCTACTGAATCATTACAAACACACAAAATAAATTTTCAAAGGATGTTTTGCTACTTTATTCTAGATAGATCAAGAACATATTATTACTAATCTAGACATGCAGTTAATTTAAAAAAAAAAACAAAATTTGGTCTAAGCATTCACATTATTAAACGCCATAATTCCTAAACTGTATAATTCATATAATTCTCACTTCCTAAAAATGCTATAATCACTATAAGAAAAATGTTTTCCTAGTTGAAACATTGACAATTTTTATCCTTTTCCTATAATACCACTTTTATGAGATCTCGTGAAAGTCTCTGAGAACTGAACTTAGGGATGTTGGAGCCAATACGAATCATAAAGTAGGGAAATCATTTTCATTCTCAGCCTCCCCCTGAATCTGTGTTTTCATTCAAGGAAAAATATAAGCACAAATAAGCAACAATGTGCCTCTTTAGTTTCTTGGGCATGCAATGGAAGTTTCTCAATGGATTTTGTTTAATATTTAAACTCCTGTTTAACTTCCCTGCCCCCATTTTCCCTTTTGCGGATTCCCCTCTGTGTGTACTGGGGAATCGCAGGAAAGATCACACAGGCTGTGCCCTGTTCAGTGTGGTCACTGGGATCTTGCTTCTGGGGCTCTGCATGTGAAGCTGCCCTCATATGCCTCTCAGGTGAGGCAGCTTGTGGACCAGACAAATTCTGCAGCAACACTTTGGATGCGGCTCCTAATGCTCAGCCCTCAGGTAGTCCCAGATCTTACCATTTGTCTATACTTGGCCTCACATTACTGTGAGCCCTCAGAACAGCTCAGTAAATTTCACTTTAGCTGAAGATAGCCAGAGTTGATGTCTATTCCTTGAAACCAAAGCTGATACAGAGGATGCATAAATGCATGGATGGAATAGCATTGCCCATTTTTTTTTAGGGAGGGGGTGTGGAACAGAAAGGGAGGCTGATAAATTATTTAAATGTGTGACATCTGGTTCTTTGTAATATTCTCTATCAAAGACTTGTGCCACCATCTCCCTTCCTTGGCTTCCCACCCCCACCTCAACCCTCTGATTTGCAGCCTAGTGACAAAAATGTGAAGGTGCCCGGCACTTTAAGCCTAGGGCGATTGCTTTGGTTGGCTTCATCCAAGGGATGAGTCTGTCAACACCGATAAGAACAGACAACAGTAATGGGAGCATACAAGATGGTGGAGATGTGAACTTCAAAGCAAAAAACAATATTCACCTTAAAACAAGGTCACTTGCTCTTGGTGTAAGATGGGGATTGGGGGAGGAGAATCTCAGACCACAGATTTTTAAATGATCAAGAAACCAAATAGCGATGCTTTTTTTTTAAAAAAAAAAATCCTCTTTGGCGGAAGTCAGTGAAATATAAGTGTTGCAAAGTAGAATAAAAGAATCAAGAGTCTAAGTTTTTTCCTTAAATCTGAGGCACGGTGGGAACAGAAGAGCCTGATTAAAATGAGCCAGTGTACCTGATACACCCATTATTTTATTAATTTCACTGCATGGCGCTCAAAAAGGAGAAAAACAGAGCTCAGATGAATACCCTTAAAAGCACTGTGAGGTTGGTTGTCTGGGTAGTGTTACCCATAAAGGGAAGCAGAGATAAGCAAATTCAATTTAAAAAGTAATGGCCCCATACTATGAACCAGGATCCACATGACATGCTGTTGATACAAAATACAGCAAAAGTCTGTCATAAAGCCTTCTGGAACTGGAAACTTTCAAAATGAGAGAATACTTTCTATTTTATTTTGGTGGCTTTTGCCCCCCTAGTCTGTAAGCCTTGGTGGAAAATAACATAACGAAGAAATTGATTAAGGAAAAAATATTTCCAAGTAGATGTAACAGCTGCCTATGTTGTATTTGAGAAGATGAAAACATAATACCTGTGAAAGGAATAGGGTAAGGTGTGTACGGAAGGTGGCTGCACAAGCAGGTCTACCTGGTTGCACCTTATTAATTGCACTAGGAAGAGGCTGTGATCATTCACACAGAGACTAGACTGAAATTTTCTCTACATCATTCATTTCACTTGGAAGTTATTTGTAGTCCTACTGATGGATATGTATAAAGTTAACTAATTAAACCAATTCAGAAGATGCTTGAAAAACGTGCAGGTGTGCTATGTGAGAATGAAAACTGAACACCTATAACTTCCTGGAGTTTATTTGGCTGAGACACAAATACAGATCATGGTCTCCGCAAAGCTGGAGAGTCCAGGCAATTATTTGGTACATTTTTGTTGTTTTCTACATATCTCTAAATAAATAGTACCTCTTACCTTTCCATAAAATTAATATTTTATTTCACCCCAGGAAAACAGCTGGATAGTAATTGCCTACATTTAAAGAATACATTTGGGATGATGGAATTTCACTTTGGGATCCTTTGGGAAGAGTTCGAAGAAATAAATTGTTATCCTACAGACCAGATAAAGCAGAGGACAGATTGTGCGCCAAATTTTAAGAGTATGCTTGTATTGGTCTGTTTCTAAGTGTTGGCTCCTCTGGTCCACACAAAACGCATTTGATGGGGTGAGAGCACCAAAACATAGTCATCTGTCCTCCATGGCAGCTTGAGTAGGAGCCCTGAGGGCTGCCAGCTAGGAGACCTGACACAGGTACTGTGGCCATGCACTGAGACTTACAGGAGCAGGTGCTCTTGTTTGCAGGTTTGATTTGCAGGGTTGTTGTTTCTCACATGAGGAGCTTTTACTAAGCATGCTCCAACACTGAGCAGCTCCTCCAAGTGGTTTGTTCTTTAACTGTGATTAATAATTTGTCAGAGTAATTGCAAGTAGGTCATGCTCAAAAACAATAAAAAATATTTGGCTCTTTATTAGAAATGCTCCAGAAAAATATAAGACAACAACAGTGCATTTTGCTGGTAGTAGTGAAAAAAAGTAAAATAAAATTGTAATATTTAATGCAATAGTAGTTAACTTCTGTGTTGTGATGAATTTCATTAAAGGTGCTATTAGAAATAAGAAAGTAAGAAAAAGGTGCTGTTTGAGAATTTAGAGACTTTTCTGTAGACTTAGGGTATGAACATTCAAAATGTCAAATGGCTACTATAGTGTAAATAACACTTGATAGGGAATTTTTCAGCTACTTATGGGATCAGATGGATGTCAGGTACCTCAGGGAATTAGAGTCCACATGCTTGACCTTGCCCCCCAGGCCCTCAGCTGGCATTCCAGCCTGTCACCCTGAACTGGCTATTTCCTATCTCTGAGCTTCACTGCTTCATCAGTAACTCCGAGTTCAAAATCCATCTATCTTATAAGGGTATTCGAAGCATTCACACATTGACTCCCACATGAGTTGGATTTAACTCAGGCCAGTTTTCAGCCCGAGGCTTCGTGAAGCAAAACCCTGCAGTGGGTTCATGGAAATCCTACTTGTTGAAGTTCTTTTTGTTATGATTAATATTGCTGATTTAATTCTATAAACGTGGATTGTGTTGCATATAACTCACCCACAGAAAACAATAAAAAAATAACAAATTAGAAAGGGTCATTTTGTTTGAATAAAACACTATGGCTTCGGGGGGGGGGAAATTTCTAGTGTGGCAGTCAATATGTTAAAGAGAAAATAATATCCAAGAAACTTCTTTTTGATCTCTAAGTTACCATAAAAAATAATAAACTATTATTACTTCATCATGAATCTATATGCTAATTTCTTATTATTCCTATCTGTTCCCTGAAACAAATTTGTCAACAACGCCTCTTAGGCCAATTCCAGCTAGCTTAGTTCTAGTTATTCTTTCATACTCAATGCCAAAATACTGTTTTTATAAACAAAATTCTGTAATTCAAACTCTCCACTAATATTGTTGGTTTTTTTCTTCAATCAGTCCTAAAGGAATTTGATCATGTTTGTTGAAAGATAGTGTCACATTTCTTCATTGCCTATGCTTGGTCCACTTTCCTGCCATCCTAGCTAATTCCTGAAAAGCATTTTAGATTTCTTTTCATCTTTCTATACCATTACAGCAGGCAAAATAATGGCCTCCCAAAGATGTCCTTGTGCTAATTCCTGGTACCTGTGAATATGTTACTTCAGGAGGAAAAAAAAAAAAAAATATTTGTAGATGAGAGTACGTTGGCTTATCCAAATAGGCCTATTATAATCACTAGTGTTCTAATAATGGAAGGCAGGAGAGTTAGAGTCGGAAAAGACAATATGACAAGAGAAGCAGAGATCGGAGTGATATGGGGCCAGAAGCCAGTGGGCAGGGAAGCCCTTTAGAACCTGGAAAAGACAAAAAAATGGATTCTCCCCTGGAATCTCCGTAAGAAACACATCCATGCTGACCTCCAGAACAGATTGTGAATCAATTGGTGTTGCTTTAAGACACTGAATGTGTGGTGATTTGTTACAATAGCAACAGGAAAATTCCTACAGCTATTTTGCTTTGTTTTGTTTTGTTTTTTTGAGATAGGGTCTGGATCTGTTGACCAGGCTAGAGGGCAGTGGCATCATCATAGCTCACTGCAGCCTCCAGCGCCTGGGTTAAAGCAATCCTCCTGCCTCAGCCTCACAAGTAGGTGGGACTATAGACACATGTCACCATGTCCGGCCAATTTTTTTTTTTTTTTTGTAGAGATGAGGGTTTCTCTATGTTGCTCAGGGTGATCTTGAACTCCTGGCCTCAAGTGATCCTCCCACCTCAGCCTCTCAAAGTGCTAGGATTACAGACTTGAGCCACCATGCTTAGCCTAACACAGCTATTTTTATGGGTCATTTTTTAATCTGTTGGCGGAAGGGTGTTGATGTTGGTGGTATCCGTTTTATAACTGAGTCAAGAAACTAAGTAAAAAGTAAATGCCAGCATAGAAAGTTTACAAAACCAAAAGCAGCTATCATGGCTTCTCAATTTCTCACACAAGTTAATAACAATAGACAGGAATCTGGCAATTTTAGAGACTCAAAAGACCTGAGAAATAATAAAATCAACACTCAAATAGTTGCTAAGATAAATTTATCAGCTGAGAAATTGGGGGAAGGGCATAAATTATGTCTAGATACCATAAACTCCAAGTTATTCAAAACTTTACTTTTTTTGTTTGCTTGTATTTTCACTATAAAGAGATTCCATTTGTACTAGGCAGCCTGTCTCATTTGCCTTTTTCAACAATTCTGAAGTGTATATTGTTAATATCTCCCATATTAATAGGGAACTTGAGGCTGAAACAGAGTAAGTCATTTATCTAGGACACCCAGCTAACAAATATTATATCCCCACTATAGCTTTGATTACAGCAAGTTGAAATTGTCCCTTTTAAGTGTCAGTCTTTGTTTTTTGTCATGAATCTTCTTTTCTACTTTTTGTCCCCAGCACCTAGCACAGTGACTGCTACCTAACAGACAATTTACTGTTTGAACAAATAAACGACATTACTATTCTGTGGCTAACTCTTAGGTTGAAGAGTGAGCAATCCATTTGGTCCTTGGGCTCCTGTTACAGCATCTCATCTAATAATTATCAAACAACACTTCGACCTTCATGAGACCTGTGAAAATATAAAAAGGTCTTTGTTGAGATTATTTTTTAAATGAATCACCTAATATATAATAAAACATGTGGCTGTTTAATTTAAAATGGGTTTCTGGAGGTCACTACTAAATTAAATAATACAATAACAATGACTCCAAAAAGAAACTAACAGAAGTTCTTCAACAATGTGTTAAGAAATTCACAGGAATTAAATATTTAATCAAAAACATTCAATAAAAGTTGAATTACTCCTGAAAGCCAGGGTGCATTTTTGGGAGATTAACTGGACAGATTCCACAAACATTTGTCTAAACTATTATCTGGAAAATCACTTTCAACTCTAATACAATGAAAATATATTATTCATGCTAATAACAATGTCCCATCTGTTTAAGCACTTTACAACCTCCTGAAAGCCATACCTGCAGAGAGCCTTATGGCTCTGAATTCAAAAACAGTTGACATGCAAGTTGAATGCATGTGGCTATATAACCTGGTAAACAGGCCTTATGAGCTTCCTTTTAAAGGACCTTAATGGCACTGTAAACCAACCTTTCAAAATAAACCACCCTGAATAAGCCAGGGACAAATTTTACAGGGTAACAGACTGACTGCTCAGTTTTGAAGGTATTTTAGTGGAACTACTTCAAGATTGAAGGCTATCTAATGTCAACACCAAAAGGGGAAGCAAACAGTACAACTCAAAATAAAGTACATTTATAAGCATGAGTGTTTAAGTGCTCAATAAATTTAGAAAATCTATCCCATCTGTCCAGTTAATCAAGGAATACAAAAACTTGAAGGTAAAAGTAAAAATTCTAGGCCATTATTTCAGCTTTAAAATTACTTTAAGGAAGGCAGGTAGGCATTCCTTTCCTCATTATATAGAAAGAATAGAGCAGAAATATTCCAGTTTGGCAGGAAACTGGGAGTAAACCAACCCAGAAATATTCAAAGGATAAAGTAACCAAATGATTAAGAATATTAATGAAATGCAAGATATTGAATTGCTCCTAGAATATCAAAAGTATGATTCTTTTTCACAGAGAAAATGAGGGTCCATGTGTGGATATGAGACAACCAGTAAATGCAGCCCAGTTTTAAAATAATACTTCAATTTACAAAGCACTTTGAACATGGTATATGATTTTTACAATAACCATGTATAATAAGTAAGTTTAGAATCATCTTCATTTTACAGGTGAGAAAGCTAAGGCTCAGGGTGACTTATTGTCTAAAGTCACACAAATTATACGAGTTAAAATAGAAGCTTTAGGCTCTAAACCAAGTGTACATTTTTCAATATTTGCCTCTTCTCCATCTCTACCACTCTATCATATTTATCAGTAAATATTTTAAAGAGATTACCTACATATTATACTATATTAAAGAATTAAAGCCTTAATATTAAAGCTGTAAAGTCTAGAAACATCACATACATCAAATTCAAATTCATTCTAGGACCCTTTTAGATATGAAATGGTGTTTGCTATGTTAGATGGCAATGCTCCTTGAGATAGAATCAAATTGCGGCCTGAGTAATTTTCCAAAGCCAACTCAAAGAAAGTACAATACACCGACAGTTTAATCGGTGCCTATTTTACTGTAGATACGTCAGCAAGTTGCAATAACTTTTGGTGGTGTAAGCAAACAATCAAACACACCCAAGCAAAAATTTCAGTAAAATACTAAAGACCAGGAAAAAAGTGAAAAATCAAAGGAAGAAGTTTCAGAGTGAACAGAGAATAATCTGATTATGTCAAGAGGAATTCTAATGGAAAGAAATTAGCGCCCAAGGGGAACTATAAGCACTGATCCAGATGCATCTAAATATTTCCAGAAGTTTGAACTTTCCCCACAATATTTAAGGCTGATGAATCAGACAGCAAATATTGCTCAAGAAAACAAAAAACCTTTTGGAAAGTGTCCCTATTCTAGTTTACCATCCAAAGACGTTTATAGGCCTACCTGCATGTTGTATCTTTGGTAAAAATTTTGGGACAGGTTATAGTATCTTTGAATGCAGTTCTAAGAGCTTTGGAACCCTGAAAAATCTTAGTTCTTACTTTGGGGAGATTGGACCAATTTGGTGTGTTCAGACAAATTTTACTAGATTCATATTTTAAGAAACTGCAGGTGCTCTATATAGCTCAGGAAGAATATTTTCCTAAAGGGAACATTTAAAATGTAGTTTTTATATTGTTTAGTTTTGCTTATTTGATTAATTTTTTCTTATTTATTTATGTAATCAATTGTTCATATTTTCATAGTATGAAATATCTTACTAGGAAAAGAATATCCAAAGTACATTTTATCAGTAAAAACTATGGCTAGCATATGACAACATGGAAAAGCTGGGTCATTAGTTGGAAAATGCCCATAAAATATGATACCAACAGTGAAGCCTCCAATATGAATTAGAGCTACACAGAGAAAAAAGGAAATGACCTAAGTGAAAAAATAAAAAGAATTTTATGGGAGAGGTGACAATTGAAAAGGACTTTGAAAAATGGATAGAATTTGGCTATGTGGAAAGGAGTCAAGAAGTTTTTCTAAGCAGGGAAAAAATGAGTAAAGGCTTTGAGTCAGAAATGAGTGTGATCCAGAACTGGGAGGAAACCAGTCAGCCTAGAACATTGAGAGTTTTCTTCCTTTTCATTTATTCAATAAATATGGAGTGACTACTAAGTTTCTCACTCACCATACTAGGTGAGTGAGAAACTTAGATAAATAACGCATAGTTTTGGACACAATAATCTCATTGTCTAGCTAGAGAAATTCTATTAGTTAAGGAATTGTGTTCAGCTGTCTGAAAAAGCAATCTTAGAAGGGATTCCCACCAGGTGTGCTATAGAGTGTATTCCCGTTTGCCAGTGTGTTCCAGGTATGACAAGATAATGGGTCCCCACTCCTCTACCTGAGAACAGACAGAACATTTTGAATATTTGACTTTGTCCATTAATTTCCTTTTCTGTGCAAGTATTAGATATTACAATTTGCTATGTATTTTGTGATCTTAAAACCAGAAACACTGGCTCCATCAAATAGGTTGATATTTTAGTGTATTTTAGAAAAATCCATAGTACACAGCCAAGCACATTACAGAGCTCCATAATGATACCATAACTTCCTTCTTATTTTTTTGTTTCATCATTCTTCTCAGGTAGCTTTTATTTTCCTGGTTGTCACATGCTCCAAAATGGATGCTCTATCCCTAGCTTTTCATCAGAAGTCCAGTTATAAAGAAGGGTGGAGGAAGAGGCAGAGCAAGAAGGAAAAATAGAAACTTTCAGCAATTGATCGTCCCTCCACATGAACACCAAATTCAACAACTACCCATGCAAGCAAGTACCTTCAAAAGAACAATAAATCAGATGAGTGATCATCCTACTTGGTTTTAACATTATATCAAGAAAAGAGGCACTGAGAAGGGCAGAAAAGACAATCTTACATTGCCTGTGCTACCCCTCTTTCAGCCCCCAGCAGTGCAGCATCAGCACATCTGTTGGAGAGGGAATCAGTGTGCCTGGAGGAGGGAGAGAGAGTGAAGTGACTGAGGGACTTTGCCTTGAAACCCAGGGTTGCCCTGGCACAAGGAACACAACACAGAGCAGAATTCTGCTGGTGCCCACAGAGGGACCATTTAGACCAGCCTGGCCAGGGAGAAATCCTCTGCCCTGAAACTCAAATTCTAGCCAGTCCTACTGCTGGCTGACAAAGGCAGCCTCAGGCCTGGACTAAACTCATTAAGGCAGTTGGGCCACAAAAGCTGCAGTTCTTAGGCAATTCCCATGGCTATGTTGGCTCAGAACCAGGGGGCTTGGGGTGTACGTAACCCAGGAAGACACCGGGGGTGGGGCCTGAGCCAGTGCTTGTGTCACTCCCCACCCCCACTATTGTCTCAGGGAGAGTCTTCTTTCACTAGGGGAAAGGAAAGGGAAAAATTCAAAGGAAATTGTTTTGCAATTTGGCTACCAGCTTAGTCACAGTAAAATAAAGTACCAAGCAGACTCCTGAAGCCCCTGAGTCAAGGCCTTAGTTCCTGAATGGCATATCTGCACCCTCCCTGGGCCAAAAGGCAACATGCTGTTTTGAAGGGAAGAACCCAGTCCTGGCAGGATTCACCACCTGCTGACTAAAGAGCCATTGGGCTCTGAATAAACATCAGAGGTAGCCAGGCAACAGTCACCATGGGTTTTGGGTGAGACTGGGCTTGGTTCAGGTGTGACCTGGCACTGGTGGCCACAGGGGAGGGCACACGTCACTCCTCCCCCAACTCTAGCAGCCCAGCACAGAAACTGAGGGAAGAGAGTGAGAGATTTTGCCTGGTAATCCAGGGAAATTTACCTATATCTTACCCAAGTCCACCAAAGTGGTCCCATCAGGTGTCTGCAGCAGTTACAGCATTACTGAGCTTGGAGCACTCACGGTGCTAATATGGCTGCAGTGACCAAAGACTTAGACCACAACACTCAATTCCCTTTGAATATCTGGAGAGCCTTCTCAAGATTGACAAGTTTAAACAAGCCCAGACTGTGAAGACGAAAATAAATACCTAACTCTTCAATGCCCAGACATTGACAAACATCCACAAGCATCAGAAACACCCAGGAAATCATGACCTTACCAAATGAACTAAGTAAAGTACCAGTGACAAATCCTGGAGCAATGGAGATTTGTGACTTTTCAGTCAAAGTATTCAAAATAACAGTCCCGAAGAAGCTCAATGAACTTCAAGGCAACACAGAGAAGGAATTCAGAAAGCTGTCAGAGAAATTTAACACGGAGACTAAAATAATGAAGAAAATCAAGAACTTCTGGAGCTTAAGAATTCAATTGACAAACTGAGAAATGCATCAGAGTCTCTCAACATCATAAATGAGCAAGCAGAAGAAAGAATTAGGGAGCTTGAAGAGAGGCTATTTGAAAATACATGATCAGAAGAGAAAAAAGAAAAAAGAATAAAAAAGAATGAAACACACCTACAAGATCTAGAAGACAGCCCCAAAAGGGCAAATATAAGAGTTATTGGCCTTAAAGAGGAGTTAGAGAGATTAGGATAGAAAGTTATTTTCAAAGAAATAATAACAGAACTTTCTAGACCTAGAAAAAGATATTAATATTCAGGTACGAGAAGGTCATAGAATATCCAGCAGATTTAACCCAAACAAGGATACCACAAAGCATTTAATAATCTAGCTCCCAAAGATCACAGGTAAAGAAAAGGTTCTAAGGGAAGCAAGAAAAAAGAAAAAAATAACATGTACAGCAGCTCCAATACATCTGGGAGCAGACTTCTCAGTGGAAACCTTCTAGGCCAGGAGAGAGTGACATGACATATTCAAAGTGCTCAGGGAAAAACCCTTAACCCTAGAATATTGTATTCTGTAAAAATATCCTTCGAACATGAAGGAGAAATAAAAAATTTTCCCAGACAAACAAACGCAAAGGGATTTCATCAACACCAGATCAGTCCTACAAAAAGTACTAAAAAGGAGTTCTTCAATTTGAAAGAAAAGGACATTAATGAGCAATAAGAAATCATCTGAAGGTATAAAACTAACTAGTAACAGTAAGTACAGAAATGCAAAATATTCTATTGCTGTAATTGCAGTGCATAAACCACTTATATCTTGAGTCAGAAGACTAAAAGACAAACCTATCAAAAATAACTTCAACAACTTTTTGAAAGATAGATAGTATAAAAAGATATGGATAAAAACAACAAAAAGTTAAGAAGTGGGGGAATGGAGTTAAAGGGTATAATTCCTGTTAAATTTCTCTTTGCTTGTTTATTTGTTTGTAAGCAGAGATTTTATATATTTAAAATAATTAATTATAAAATGTTTTTTGCAAGCCTCATGGTAACCTCAAATTCAAAAACCTACAACAGATACACAAAAAATAAAAAGCAAGAAATTACAACACAATAGAAGAAAAAATCACTTTTAACAAAGGAGGACAGTAAGGAAGGGAGAAAAAAAGAGAGAACCACAAAACAACTAAAAATCAAATAATAACTTGGCAGTAGTTAAGTCCGTGCCTATCAATAACAACACTGAATGTGAATGGACTAAAGTCTCCAATCAAGAGATGTAGAGTGGTTGAATGGATTAAAAAACAAGAGCCAACCATATGTTGTGTGCAAGAGACACACTTCACCTATAAAGACACACAAAGACTGAAAATAAAGGAATGGGCCAAGATATTTCATACAAATGGAATCCAAAAGAATAGGAGTAGCTATACTTCTGTCAGGTAAAATAGAGTTCAAGACAAAAACTGTAAAAAAAGACAAAGAAGGTGTTACATAATGTTAAAGGAGTTAATTCAGCAAGAGCATATATTAATAAAAATTCTAAATATACGTACACCCGGATATAGAAAGCAAATATTATCAGAGCTAAAGAGAGAAACAGATTCCAATACAATAATCAGAGACCTCAACACTCCATTCTCAGCATGGGACAGATCATCCAGACAGAAAATCAATAAAGAAACATTGGAGTTAACCAGCACTGTAGACCAAATGGACCCAATAGATAGAACATTTCATCCAATAGCTGCAGAATACATGTTCTTCTCTTCAGCTCATGGATTCTTCTCAAGGGTAGACCATATGTTAGGCCACAAAACAAGTCTTAAAAATTCAAAAAAGTTGAAATTGGTAACAAGTATTTTCTCTGACCACAATGAAATAAAATTAGAAATCATTAAAAAGAGAAACATTGGAAAATATACAAACACATGGAAATTAAGCAATATGCTCCTGAATGACCAGTGGGGTCAAGGAAGAGATGAAGAAAGAAATTTGAGAATTTCTTGAAACAAGTAAAAGTGAAAACCCAACATATCCAAATCTATGGAATATAGTAAAAGCAGTAATAAGAGAAAAGTTTATAGCAGTAATTGCCTGCATCAAAAAAGTAGAGAACTTCAAATAAACATTCTAATGAGGCAGCTCAAAGAACTAGAAAAACAAGAGCAAACCATTCAGCGGCGAGTGGATTTGTGGAGTGGTTGTTTTTGGGCGTTCAGGCGGCCTGCCGTGATCGGCGATTCGTAGCGTCCTAGTGTTTGCAAAAAGGTCAAAATGCAAATCTTTGTAAAGACCCTGATCGGCAAGACCATCACCCTGGAGGTGGAGCCCAGTGATATCATCGAGAATGTGAAGGCCAAGATCCAGGATCAAGAAGGCATTCCCCCTGACCAGCAGCGGCTCATCTTTGCAGGCAAGCAGCTGGAAGATGGGCGCACTCTTTCTGACTACAACATCCAGGAAGAGTTGACCCTGCACCTGGTCCTCCGCTTGAGGGGTGGCTGCTAATTCTTCAGTTTTACATTCACAGTGCCCAGTGAAGGCATTACTCTGCACTATAGCCATTTGCCCCAATTTAAGATTAGAAATTTGCAGTTTCAGTAATAGCTGAACCTGTTCAAAATGTTAATAAAGGTTTTGTTGCATGGTAGCATATTTGGTGTCTGTCGTCATGAAATTCTGTAGTGGTGTGGATACTCTTAACTGGTTAAAATTATGTTGAGGGATTTAACTTGAGATTGGTAATGTGACGAAAATTAAGTCACTTTAGTATACACTTGGGAGTGCTGAGGTGTGAGCTTTCTTTGCTCCAGGTCACTTAAAAATTAGGATCCTGGTTTAAAGGTGAGCCATTTTGGAAGTGTATTGACTATCAAGGCATTTTCTTTACGTTGAGGGAAAGCAAATGTAGCTTCCTAGACTAATCAAAGACTGCTAGACAGCAATAGCCAAACATGTAAGTTTTAGTTGAGACTGCTTGAATGGTGGTAAATGCTTCCAAGTCTTTTAATTGCTTGGTTATCTGCTGTGAGTGTGCTTTTATTGCTCACTTGTGTGTTACACCAAAGTGTTTAATCTTAGCGAGGTAAAAAGAACCGTAATCCTGTTTCTTTGTTGTATGTGTGTGAACTGCTGAGCCAAGAAGCAAATGGAACACTAATCACTGGTTTGAAAGAAGAATGGCTGAGGAGAAAAATAGCTTGAAAGCATTTAAGGGTCAAAAGGGTGTCCTGATCTACACTTGGTCATTTTTGTGAGTTCAGGTAGCAAATTAAAGTGGTTCCTTACACAATTGTTTCTTAATGACTAACGATTTTCTTTTACTGAATAGAAGTCTGCAATGACTAATGTGATTCTCTAGTTTATACTTTGGAAAAATACTTAGGCCATTTTACACTGTTAAGGGAGTAAATGCTTGAACTCTTTGGTAAAGTACTGCAGCTAGAAGAGAAAACAGTCCTTGGAGGTAGTAGTGAGAAATGAAACCATTAAACAATTAAAAAAAAAACCTCCTTAGACTTAAGGGAACACATCTCACTATTGGATTGGAGGATGATATCCTCTCCATTTCTAGCATCTTAGACTAGGGATTCAATCTCGAATGGGACTTGATGAAAACCTAGTTCTTATTAGGGGCAATTCAAGGACTGGAATCCATATGTCCTGATTGCCAACTAGATGACAACTTATCCGTGAAGTTTTATGAGTTCCCTAACCTTGCAGATTTTTTTAGCAGGCTTTTTGCTGAATATTCATGAAGATAATTTAAAATCAGCTTTTCACTAGTAAAGCTGGATTTTAAAGATTAGTTCTTCCCTATATTGTCTCCTTAAAGTTGTGAGTAGTCCCAGCTCCTCCAGAAGGTAAGGTGGGGGGCAGATCATTTGAGGCCAGGAGTTCAAAGCCTGCCTAGGCAGCGTAATGAGACCTCCCACCCCACCTCCTCATCTGCAAACCCTTGATTGTAAATCTGAAGAATAAAAGCATTTCACTGACTTGCTAAACTCATTTTGGGCAGTAGGGCTTAAGCTATTATTTCTCCAAATACTCACTGACCTGACAGGCTCAGAGGTCTGTAGTCTGGTGACTCTCTCAATAAAAAAGTTTAGGTTGTTGATGTCTTTAGTTCTGTCTTGGAATCTCTTCCATAGGGATCCCGTAAAGTATTCATGGATCTCAGCAAATTCACTTGGCACACAAATTGGAATATGAGCAAGGAAAAGACTTTAAATACACGGTTTTCAACAACCTATGCTATCAATTTTTGGAATTGGGTTTGACACTCTAGCCTCAAACCCTGCTCTACACTGAATAAAATAAAGGCTAATTATGGTTTGTGGTCTCAGTTCACTTTTGACTGCTGACGAGGTGCCAGCAATACCTTAGAGAAATGACTGGAAGGTGGAACTTTGCTTTGGTACGACCTAGAGAGAGGTGGGAGAGTTTGATAAAGATTTGTTCATGTATCTGATTCCAGGATAACTCTCAGTCCTATCACCTATTCAACTTAATGTTCCAGCTAGCTTTTTTTTTTTTTTTTTGAGACACAATCTCACTCTTTTTTTTGCCGGGCTAGAGTGCCGTGGCGTCAGCCTGGCTCACAGCAACCTCAAACTCCTGGGCTCAAGCAATCCTCCTGCCTCAGCCTCCCACAGTGCTAGGATTACAGGCCTGAGCCACCACACCCGGCCTAGGAACATAATTCTTGATTAGTGTTGGTCCAGATGATAAAGGGCCCATAGGGAGGAAAAAGACATACTCTTATGCAGCCCTTGGTGCAAATACTTCACCTGTCTGCCCTTAAGGAAATGTCTTCTCTGGAACTTCCTCTTCCGCTTATAAACCTCAGAATCAATGCCACAAATAGCACCAGAGGGTTGCTTGTGGGACCTTTGTGACTTGTTAGGCTGGTGTCCCAGATGTATATGGGCCAGTATTCCAATAATCTATTTTAAGCCCATTGTATTTTGGACCTATGCTTTCTCTGAAAAGCAAATTGCATGTATTTATTAGAGCTACTTGGATTACACATCATGTGCCTTGAGATTCCAGAGACTGCAGAGCAAGTTGCCACTTAACCACCCCTAATTGTAATCCTCATTGTTCCCGTGTACTTAGGAATTACATTTTTTTAAAAAAAGCATTTTTGTTAATCTATTTCTTGTGATCTTTCCTGAAAGACTGCTTGCACCTGTGTGTTAAAGACTACTTGCTTGGTATACTGAAAGTAGTAGGTTCCAGGCGCCAGTCTATAGCCTGATGCCAATTTTTGCCAGCTCTCAGTGAAATAAGAAAAATGAGACTTGCATATTGGATTTCACATAAAATTAAATGTATTCTGTTTAAAAGATTGATATGCCTTCTGTAAAAATGTTGCAGTCTAATACAGTGATTCAGTGTGGCTGTGGATACAAGACTACTTGAGTTCAAATCTGGCTTCACCATTTACTAGCTTGTAACCTTGGGCAACTAATTTATCCTGTCAGCACATCAGATTCCTTATCTATTAAATTGAGGTTAATTATACCTCTCCAGAGCAGTTATGATTACATCTGAAGTGCTTAAAATAATGTAAAAACTTGCCTAGTGCTTATCATGCTATTTTTGGTAATAAAATTGGAAATTATCTAATTACCTATCAAAAGAGAGCAGTTAGATGATGATAATAAACAATGAGGGCGATAGGAACTGTCACGGAGCAATATTCAACAGAGTGGGAAAAGCTATAGGAAAACTGTGTGCATAAGCACAAAGAAGCATAGGCCACTGTTAACAATGGTTGCTCCAGAATAGAGGGGTGGTCATGAAGGGAGGCATATTTCAGCCCCTTTTTAGATATTTTCAAATCTGCCACCTACATAGCATCAGCATTATTCACAACAAGTACCCCATGGCCAAGAGCCAGCAATGTGATTCTCAAGTCAGACTGTTTCTGAATTGGGTAGAGTAGACACTTTGCACAAGTCTCTGGCTCAGGCTCTCAAGAGACTTCCTGAACCTCAACACACTTCATCTTAGTTATTCCTAAAAGAATCTCAGGGGCAACCAACTCCAAATGGAAGCTGTAGACACGTGCTGAGTTCTGGGAAAGGATCTTACGCGTGGTACAGCAATAGTAACAGATAAATAAGTTTTGAGTTTTCTCCTTTTTTCATACTTTCTTGATCCCATTCTTCTCACTTTTTTTTTGGTCATCAAAAGTTGAATGGCAAAATTCACTCTCCAGCTGTAGATCCTGGCCAGCTCCTATAACTTACTCTAGAATCTAATTTAATCACGCACCAACCAGGATGCCTCTTAAAGAACATCTTTACCTTCAGAAATTTCTGATGTCATTGTTTTCAAACTGTGTCCTCCAAACATTGCAACCACTGTGAAAAAGGATGCTGTGGTCACAGGAGCTCAGGAATCTTTCTGTTATCTCCCTCGTGAAAACTTAAAATGTACAGAAGCATGTTTAAGTATCCCAGAAGTTCTACCTTAAAGGAACTGGTTTAACATTGTTTAATCCAGTGTTTTCCAATTCTCATTTTCACTATTTGTTTCACTTTTCAATCAGTTCATAACGCTCACACTTTAGGAAACAGTGTTTGAGCCATGCCCTGTCCCTGTCTTTGTATTTAGTACTGCTGATTGCGCTTGGTCCCGGGTGTCTCATGAAACAAATATGCTGCTGCGGATTCCAGGCATGCCACAGACTGGGCCTGGATATTCTACTGCTAAACTAGAACAATATGCAGATAAAATAGAACAATATAAATATTTTCCCAATTCACAGGAAAATGGATAAAACTTTTTTCAGGTGAAATCTTTCCTCTTTGGGTTATCTTAATCTGTTGGTGCCTGCTACAGCTCGTCTTCAAGCAAGTGCTAACAGACTAATAAATAGACAAATCAGGACATGTGATTTAAAAGAAATTATCTGATTTTGTAAAATATAAAAGTAATACAAGCTCTTGATAAAAATGTATCTAATGATATATAAGGAGTATCCAGTAAAAAGTGAAAACTCTCTCACTTCTCCTCGTACCCCCAGAGGAAACCACTTAACAACAGTCTATTTTCATTTATTTATTCATTCAACAAATACTTATTAGGTGTCTA
Source organism: Avahi laniger (assembly GCA_963575035.1). Taxonomy (NCBI): domain Eukaryota; kingdom Metazoa; phylum Chordata; class Mammalia; order Primates; family Indriidae; genus Avahi; species Avahi laniger. Next base: position 4,365 of record CAUYSK010023543.1, on the reverse strand, counting down.
CAGTGTGCTTCCAGCATTGGACATGCAGCAATGAACAAAACTGACTATCTGCCCTCACGAAGTTTATAGCATAGAGGAGGAGAGACAGACAAATAATAGGTCATATTTTAGTGGAAAATACTATAGCGAAATAGCAGAATAAAGAACATAGGGTGATGAGGGAAGGCCTTAGGGATCAGATGACATTTGAACAAAGGTCTGGAGGAAATGAGGCCTCAAGCCTTGATATCTGGGGGAAGGGTGTTCCAGGCAAGGGAACACCAAATACAAAGGTTCTGGAGTAGAAGAAAAGTTAAGTTTAATGAAGAGCAAGATGCCCTGTGCAGCAGGAACTTTCTGAGCAAGGAGAAGAGTAGAGTGACATTAAATCAAGGTGGTAATAGGAACATTGTTTATTGGTATGTAAGGATGTTGTAAAGACACACATTTGTAGATGTCCCTCTGGACTTCTATGCCAATATACACATGCACATGTGTATACATATCCCCATACATTGATTAATCTTGTTAAGGGCTGCATAGTAACTCACAGTAGAGATACCATTTTCTCCTTAAAATAATTTTATTTTATGAAAGTAATAATTCTCAATGTAGGAAATTTGGGAAATACAGAAAAAGAAAGCAACTATTAGCCCTACAATCCAAGTATATTCAGTTTGACATATTTCCTATTTTCCCAGTATTCATTTTTACTTAGATAACAATGAAGGCCACACACAGTGGCTCATTCCTGTAATCCCAGCACTTTGGGAGGCCAGGAGTCCAAGGTCAGCCTAGACCCCATCTCTACAAAGAACCAAATCAAAGCAAAACAAAAAGACCTGAATACAATCCAGTTGTAAAGACTGAATCAGCAGGTACCTATGTAGAGTAAAACATGAAAGTCAAAGTCTTTTTGCAGTGTCCCTCCTCAGCTCTCTTCTTCCCACACATCTTTTTCAGTAGTACCACGTGGTAAAAGTATATTTACCACCACATTGTTTTCAATGTGTCTACATATGTTTGTGTTATATAAAAGCATGCTTTTATAATTACATATAAATGGAATCATACAGAACATATCGATCTTTCTTGGGGATATTTCCATGCTAGTATATACAGATATATCTCATTCTTTTCGAACTGCTGCAATATATTTCGTAGTATGGATATACTATATTTTACCCATCTCTCTACTGATATTTAGATTGTTTCTAATTTTTTACCATTAAAACAATACTGCAATGATTATCCTTGTAAATGTCCCTTGTTGCAAATGTGCAGGTATTTCTTCAAGACATGCTAGAAGTGGAATTGCTCTATCAAAGAATATGGCATTTAAAATTTTGTAATTATTACAAAATTGCCCTTCAAAAAGTACCACCTACAATGGAGTATTATTCAGCCTTAAAAAGAAAGGAAATTCTGACACATATTACCACCACATGTACGAGTCTTGAAGACAGTATACTAAATGAAACCAGCCAGACATCACTGTGTGATTCCACTTATATGAGGAACCCAGAGTAGTCAGATTCATGGAGACATAAAGGAGAATGGCGGTTGCCAGGGGCTAGGAAAGGAGACACTGGGGAGTTAGTGATTAATGGGGACAGAGTTTCAGTTTTACAAGATGAAAAGAGTTTTGGAGATGGGTGGTGGTGATGGTTACACAACAATGAATATACTCAAATGCCATTGAACTATACACTTAAAAACAACTAAAATGGTAAATTTTATGTTACATATATTTGACCACAATTTTGAAAAAGACTGTACAAATTCCCACCAATACTGCATAAGAATACCTAATCCTCCACACCCTCATTAACATTATACATTATGAATCATTGCAATATTTTAGACAACTTGAGGGACAAAAACACTATATTGCTTCAATTTGCATGTATCTCCCTGATTTCTTGTGAGATTGTATACTTTTTGACATTGATTGTCACTGTGAATTATCTGTTCATATCCTTTGTCCAATTTTAGTACCTGGTGTCTTTTGTAAAAATAGAAGTTTTCAATTTGAAAAAGAATCTGACAATCTTTTTATTTATGACTTCTGGGTCAGAGAAATAAATAAAGGTGTTAAGACTTGTTGATAACTATTAATAACACACATTTTCAAACAACAGGATCATATTAATACTTCTACACCTTTCTTGGTGAAGGATGTTGCAGGAAGAGGAAACCTGCCATCCCTCAACTCCAAAACCCTAATACTACTTTTTCCCTCAGGGATTAACAGACCAGTGACAGAGAGACTCTTCGGAGCCATTAACTTTCTACTGATGAATGCCTATCTTAGCTCCAGAGTCAACAGTGGCTTTGACAGATGTCTTTTATATCACATGACTATACTTTGCCAAGCATACTGAACACTGTTATAATTGTTAACTACTCATGTGATAGTCCCATGCTTCTTTATAAATTTATAATATATTTAAAAATAGCAAGACTTTGAAATACCTATAATGACATTATAAATATTGAGGACATATGAGGGTGCTATGACAAATATGATGTTTTAGAATTCACATCAACATTTCAGAGGGAAAAGTCCAGTCCTTTGTTGGTCAAACTGATAAATTTTGTCATCTCCTTGTTGATATTTTGGGATTGAATTTTTACTTTTATGTTTTCAAAATGGAAATAGCTTGATTCATTTTATTTGTTTATTTATTTTTATTCTTTTGTACAGATGGGGTCTCATTCTGTTGCTCAGGCTAGAGTAGTGGTGTGATCACAGTTTACTGCAGCCTCCAACTCGTGAGCTCAAGCGATTCTCCTGCCTCAGCCTCCCAAGTAGCTAGGACTACAGCTGCATGCCACCAAACCTGGTTAATTTTTAAATTTTTTGTAGAAATGGGTTCTCATTATGTTGCCTAGGCTGTTTCATATTTTTTGTCTTATTAAAAGAACAACATACCAGGTGCGGGCCGGGCGCGGTGGCTCACGCCTGTAATCCTAGCACTCTGGGAGGCCAAGGCGGGCGGATCGTTTGAGCTCAGGAGTTCGAGATCAGCCTGAGCAAGAGCGAGACCCCGTCTCTACTAAAAATAGAAAGAAATTAGGCAAACAACTAAAAATAGAAAAAATTAGCCGGGCATGGTGGCGCATGCCTGTAGTCCCAGCTACCTGAGAGGCTGAGGCAGGAGGATCGCTTGAGCCCAGGAGTTTGAGGTTGCTGTGAGCTAGGCTGATGCCACAGCACTCTAGCCCAGGCAAGAGAGTGAGACTCTGTCTCAAAAAAAAAAAAAAAAAAAAAAGAACACACCAGGTGCAGTGGCATGCCTGTAGTCTCAGCTACTTGGGAGGCTGAAGTGGGAGGATCCGTTGAAGCCAGGAGTTGGAAGGTGCAGCATGCTGTGATCAAACCTGCAGTCACTGCACTCCAGCCTGGGCTGCACAGTGATAACCCCTCCAAGTAAAAAAGAACAACACAACACATGTTTACCATTAAAAAATTTTTAGATAATCTAAAATGATAAAAAGAAGAAAGTAAAATTACCTGAATAAATTATCTGAATTCCCACCATCTAGAGGCACCTACTGATAACACAGATTTTTTTTTAAAAGGGGGATCATATAATGGTTTCTGTTTTATATCCTGCTTTTTCTACTTACTATTCATATTGTTTTCTGTTAATAAATATAAATCTTCATTTAAATAGCTGCATAGCTTTCTACTGTAGGTAGCATATCATAATTTATCTAACCTATATTAATGGGGCATTTGTAAACAACTCCATGATCAATTCCTGTATAAATGTATCTCTTAACTTTTTTCTTTTTTTTTTTGAGACAGAGTCTCACTCTGTTGCCTGGGCTAGAGTGAGTGCTGTGGCGTCAGCCTAGCTCACAGCAACCTCAAACTCCTGGGCTAAAGCAATCCTTCTGCTTCAGCCTACCGAGTTGCTGGGACTACAGGCATGTGCCACCATGCCCGGCTAATTTTTTCTATATATTTTTTAGTTGTCCAATTAATTTCTTTGTATTTTTTTAGTAGAGATGGGGTCTCGCTCTTGCTCAGGCTGGTTTCGAACTCCTGAGCTCAAACAATCCGCCCACCTAGGCCTCCCAGAGTGCTAGGATTACAGGTGTGAGCCACCACGCCCGACCTTAACTTTTTTTTTTTAGGAGACAAGGTTTCCCTCTGTGACCCAGACTCTTTTTTTTTTTTTTTTTTTGAGACAGAGTCTCACTCTCTTGCCTGGGGCGAGTGCCCTGGCGTCAGCCTAGCTCACAGCAACCTCAAACTCCTGGGCTCAAGCAATCCTACTGTCTCAGCCTCCCAATGACCCAGACTCTTGAGTATCTAGTACTACAGGCACATACCTTCATGCCCGGCTAACTTTTTTATTTTTTGTAGAGATGGGG